>ML784553.1:92326-106082 GCA_009831015.1 Picea engelmannii | reverse complement strand
TTTTGACATATACTCTTGTAATGAATGTTTCATACTATAGTGAATGTCTTAAGTTTGTCTCAAAGCAAGCCAAGGCATGGAACTATTTGAAAAGGTTGATTCTGTAGCTCATTATAATTATCAAGATTTTAATAGGGGCCCTTAAAATTTTGTAAAAATATAGGGGGAGTTGTTGGGGCCCAACAATACCCTAATTAGATTCTCTTCATTGAAAGGTTCAGAAATTGTGGAAAAAGACTCTGATATACCGAGGGACTCTCGAATTGGCAAACTCTCTACCCTACACATGACCTCGGACCCTCGTTTATTCACGACGAATCTTTCTTCATGGGAATATTGTTCGATGCACCAACCTATAAATTCAGGAAACAAGAAATATATTTTGACAGCATAAGGGACTATGGTGGCCTGGAATGCTTCAAGGAATGGTATACACCTTCCTAATTTATCGGACATGTTACTCCTGGACACAGAGATAGGAGAAATAGTGATTTCGGTATCAAAAGCATCTGAATCTCAGTCAATTAGGGCTTCTTCATTTTCCATGGGATATTTTTATGTTACTGAGGTTATGATAGGATCCATGGTTGTGATGAAAAATACCTGGAAACGAGCGGAAATGAAGTGTAGTTGGTGTACTGTTGAGCTGCAGTTGAAAGATGGTGGTCGTGCCAAGGTTCAAACTGTCCAGTGTTTGAAATAATAATAAAATAAAATAACAACATGCCCTTTTATATTTTTACAAATTTCGAGGGCGTGAGAAACTGGTTTAAGGCAACCTATTTTTCACCCCAAAATGCACCTGGTGGCACCACGTAACCCAGAACGAAAACCATGGTTTAAATTTTGGGCTCGCTCTCCAAAATTAACCCCTACACAACTTCTCCCCCCGAAATCATTCTCGGTCGTTTATCTTGAGAACTTACAATTTGCGATGCGTTGGTCCTGATCATCTTTGCGCTCCTACCAGATTTAGCCTCTCCCTGCCATATTTTGCTCTTTCCCTAGTTTATCAGGCTTCCAAACCGGTTTAGTGTCCCGCTAAATTATGAAATCTTGATTTCACACAAAACATTTAATGGTGACTAACATGTGGCACCCTTGTTTAGGGGAGAATATCCTCAATGAGGGGAGAATATCTCAGATTAAGGGACCCTCAACATAGCCAAATAAACTTAGGAAGGAAAATGAAAGGAAAATACTAGGTCTGTATAATATCTCCAACACCCCCCTTGAACACTACTAGGGAGTATACAAAAAGAATGGGTCCTAAAAATAGAGGCCATGATAGGTACCCATGAACAATGCAACTAATGAACATTGAAATAAAGTGAGGAAAGAGGGAAAACCTCATGGGAACCTCCCCCCCCAACCCTTAAAGTACATTGTATCAAAAGAAGAGAAAGACAAGTGTTAGGAAACTGTGTCCTTCACTCCAAGTGATTGCACAACCTATGGAATTTTTTCTTAGTGAAAGTCTTGGTGAAGATGTCGGTAGTCTACTCAATGAAATAGAAGTACTACAAATTGATGACCCTATCATCAACCAACTCTCTGATAAAATGCATATGGATCTCGATATGTTTTGTTCAATGTCTATGTATTGTATCTCGACATAATTTGAGTGTACTATGGTTGTCACACCAGATCACAGTCAAACAATGGAACTAAATGCTAAGCTCGGTGAGGAAGTTTTATATCCACAATGTCTAGATGGTGATGTTGATTGTTCCCTTGTACTCGAACTTTTATGAAGATAGAGAAATAACTGACTGCATTTTGCTCGACCAATAGATTGGGCCAGATCCCAAACTCAACATGTACTTGGAGGTGGACTTGTGATTGGTGCCATCGTCAACCTAGTCATAATTGGTGAAGCCTATGAGATCCAACTCGCAACTTGTTGCATAGTGGATCCCATAAATCACGATGCTCTAAACGTATCTGAGGATGTGCTTGGATTCCTTCCAATGTAACTTACGTGAATCTTATATGTACCTGGAGACTATGCCTACTACATATGATAGATATGGTCAGGTGTGGGTGAGATACAAAAGAATTCCAAAAAGTTGTTGATACAAGGTGTTGTCCACCACTGGTGTATCCCGACCATCCTCAAGTCTAACCATGGATAAGAAGATTGTAGGTGTAGACTTGTAGTCTGTTATGTGGAATATATCCATGATATCCTAAGCATACTTATCATGATATAACTTGATTCGTGAATCATCTTGGCTGATCTCGAGACCAAGAAAGAAATGGAGTGGACCCATGTCCATCATCGAAAAATTGTCATGAACAATACCCTTGACCACAACAATCGTTAAAACTGAGTTGTCGATGATCAAAAGATCATCCACATACATGACTAGGATTAGAAGTGAGTCAGTGTTCCTCAACATGTATACATTGGGATCGGATTTGCATCTAAAAAAATTCTTGGATACCAAGTAGGAGTCCATATTTGTGTACCATGCTCTAGGTGCTTGTTTGAGGCCATAGAGAAAATTTTTGATTCGACACACTAAAGATGAATTCTATATGAATCCATGCGAATGATCCATATAAATATCCTCTAGGATATCCCTATGAATAAAAGAATTATTCATGTCCATCTGATGTACTTACCATCCCCTGACTACTCCAATGGAAAGGGCCAACTTGATGGAATTCAAATTTTCTACTGGAGTAAATGTCTCATCACAGTCGATCTCGTAGATCTACTGAAATCCCTTGGAAACCAATATTTCCTTATGTCTGATCACTTTTCCACCCATTGTATTTTTGGTTTTGTAGACCCACCTGCATCTGACAAGCTTCTTGTTTGAAGGAAGCGTAACTAGATCCCAAGTCTGGTTCTCAAGGAGAGAGTTGTACTCCTCCTTCATAGCTACTTCCCAGAAGGGGTTCCATGCAGCCTCTCTATAGGTTTGCAAGTCTGAATAATGAACCATATAACAATGAAAGGAAATTGTGGGTTCAGTGGCAGTGAGTACATGAGGAGGATCCTCAAACTGATATGTGGTATTCCTCGAATCTGCTGGATCCCAAACAAGGTCTCCTGCATCCTGAAGTGTGGATTTTTCCCACTTAGGAATCTGATCTGGCTCCTCAAATGCATGTACTGAATTTGTATTTGAATTCTCTAACTGTGCATATGTATCCTCTGAATCCTTTGACTATGTATCATAAATCACATATGTGGTGTGATACGAATGTGTGGACTCATCATTCACAACTGGTGGAAGTACAAAAGCCTCCACATGTGGATCATGTAGAGCATGCGAGTTACTTTCCTTGAATTGGAAATTGTGCTTAATGATGAGTTGGTCCATAGAGGGATCAAGTAATCTATATCCCTTCACACCACCGGGATAACCAACAAATATGCATGGGTGGATCTTTGGATCTAATTATTTCCTCTTCTTAGAGGGAACACAAGCCCATGCGCCTGATCCAAAGATACATAAGTGGGTGTCTTCTGGTTTGTTTTCACTCCAAGCCTCGAAAGGAGTATTGTCCTTAATAGATCTGTGAGGAGAATTGTTTTGAATGTGATTGGTACAATTAAGTTCCTTAGCCAAAAGATTGGGAGGAAGTTCCTTTGCATGTAGCATGAAACTTTACATCTCCTTGGGAGATCTGGTTTTCCTCTTAACAACCCCATTCTGTTGTGGATTATATGGTATTGTGTGCTACAACTGTATCCCAAGCTCAAGAAAAATATTTTGAACATCTTTGTTTGCGTACCCCCCCCATTATTTGTATGGAGGGCTTTGATATTTATCCATGATTGAGTCTCAACAAGTTCTTTGAACTCTTTTAGATTCTCAAAGACATTAGACTTTTGTCTAAGAAAAAATACCCAAGTATAACATGAGGAATCATCCAAAAATGTAAGCATGTACCTTTCCTTGTTGATGGATGGATGCAGGAATGGACCCATGAGATCATTATGAATCAGATCCAATGAAGAGGAGGCCTTGTTAGCCTTACCCTTCTCGAACTTCTCTTGAGGATGCTTGTCAAGGATACATCCTTCACAAACCCCTTAAAAAAATGGGTATTAGGTAACCCGATGACCATCCCCTTCTTGTTAAGTTGCTACATGTACTTGAAGTTCAGGTGACCAAACCTCTCGTGCCATAATATACTATTGTCTTCATCATGCATAAGTAGTATAGAGGAATCAAGTTCAATAAACTTAGTGAGAGTGTATAACCAATATTGAAGATTTACCTCCCCGAAAACAATCTTAGAGTTGTCTTGCATGTTGAATATCGACACAGATTCTGGTGTGAACTCCACCTTTTTTGATGAGCCTGAGTGTGTAATCTGATACACTAAGAGCATATTCACGAAAAGTTGAGGAATATGCAGGACATTCCCAAAGCTTCTGTGATCTAGTTCCACTCTCCTTTTTTTGATGAAATCGACTGGAGAGTCATCCCCCATAAGGATAGGAGGCCCTGTGCATTCAATTATAGAAGATCAAATATCATTTGTGGTTTCCATGTGATGGGAAGAACCTGAATATACAATCCATGCATCAGGAGAAGAATGAATAACTACTAATGCATGAATATTACCTTTCTTAGGGGCTTGATATTTTGACTTCTTCTTGGTAGATTCGGGAATGAAGTCCCTAGGATTGTTGTTTTGAATTATTTGCGCCATAAGATATATTTTCTTCTTCATACATGAAAATTCTAGATGGTTCCCATGATTGCAGTAATCACACTTCTTCCCATTCTTTATTTTTCCACCCTTGGAACCTAAGGAATAATTGAAGGGTTTGGAATACCCTTCCTTCTTTGGCTATGCATGCAGCTTTCCTTTACCTTTCAATTTGGATTTAGGATATTGAGAGTTGTTTCCATCATGCACAACAAGTGCATGTTCCTTGGGGTCGTTGATTATGTCCATCTGAATGAGATTATTTTGCTTCCGTGTCAAAGCCTCAATGAACTATGACAATGAAGGCATGGTCCAGGTTGGTCATGTGGTGAATCTGTTAGAATGAATTATGGAGACAAATACACTATATTGTGGTCCAATTTTTTCCATTATAGTAAGAACCAATTATTTTTCTTGTTTGGATTTGTCGATACCATAGTCTATCAATTCATGAAGGAGAGATTTAAATTTGGTGAAGAAATATTGGACACTGTCAAAGTTCTTCGGATCCAAGGAGTTCAGTTTTACTTCAAGAAAATGGCCCCTCATTTCATCCTTCTTTCCAAAGAGACAAACTAATGTGGTCCATATCTCATTTGTGGTATTGCATGCATTGATGTGAAACCATAGGTAAGGAGAAATAGACATGCATAGGAGACCATGAGCCTCATCCATGCGGTTGAAGAACTTGGATTTTTCCACTGCTGATGTGGGTTTTGCTTTCATGGACATGGATATTCGATACAAGACTCTACCCTGAGCTGGTGTATAATTCTTGGCTTCCATTCGAATTAATTATATGGCATTAGAATTGCAGATGCGAGAAATTCCATCTTTCTTGCTGCTTTGTTCCATCTTCGGTACTTGCAAAAGAGTGTTGGTGATGACGTTTGATAGCGGCCTATGAGAGATAATACCATGTAGATTTACTAATATACCTTCACATAAGATCTAGCTAACAATGAAACATACACATCTTGCAATGGTAAATGAAGAGAGAAGACAAAAAATGGAGAAAATAATGAAAGAACTTCTATTATCTTAGTAAGAGAATGTTACAATACAAGTGATATACTTTGTATGACACAACTGACTCACCATAATATCCAAGCTAATGTGCATTATGAGTTTTCTAAAGAGATGTGACACACATTGGTATTCACTGGAGTCAACTGCCACCTAGTCCTAGTTAATTGGCCATGTGGTCATTAGTTAACTAGCCAAGGTTGACATGTAACACTTCACTCAACTAGTCTAACTGAAAGGTAAGTGAGGATTCACTGGAGGGTATGTGACACCATTTTCTAGGGAAGAATATCCTCAATGAGGGGAGAATATCTCATATTAATGGACCCTCAACATAGACAAATAAACTTAGGAAAAGAAAAATAAAGGAAAATCCTAGGTGTGTGTAATATCTCCAACACCTCCAAGAGTATTCAAAAATAGCAACAAGAAACCTTCCACAAGTACTCCCTCCAAGAATAATCTTCAAAAAAATAAAGGAGACCAAGTAAAAGAGCATGCTAAGTCATATGTGTGATCCTCATGTGAAACACGCTTCCCAATAACAACCTACATAACCACCTCAAATAAAATAATGTATACATGCCAAGTCAAAGAGGTGAGGGTGCTTTGTAACGAAGGTCAAATATGCCAAGAGTAGCTGAAATATCCAGGCAATAAAGATGAGAGATAACCTAGGAGAGGTGCACACTAGAAAAATGTGTCATGTAACTACCTCAACCGCCCAACAAATCATAAAATATTCTCCATGTGAAGTGCACCCTCAGAGAATGTTCCAAAGTAGTTAGAACTCATCAATGAAATACTCTTGCATATGTCATGTCATAAAAGTGTCCAACCAACCCAAGAGAGTGCATCATAGAGAAGTGTGCCAACCTTTCTAAGAAACAAACAACATATTTCATGCCTTGAAAACTATGCCCAAGAAGGGGGTCACACCACTAAAAGGCTTCAATTGAATCCAAATAACCACTCCAAGTGTGAAAATGACGCATATAAATAGGGTGTCCAAATTATTAACCTTTATTTTGATAAATTAGATTAATTTAAACATTGAATAGTTATATCAATCTCAACATCTGTGCACAAAGTTTTATTCTCAAATATAACCATAGTCTAGCTACTAATTAGTCATGAACAAATTAAATCACCACGAACATGTGTGTCAATGAGGGGTGCACTTTAATAAAGTGTTATACCATGTAAATAAAATATGTTTTCCCTGGAAAATCCCCTCTATGATAGAAACAAAACATAAAGTACAACCTGACGTGCACCACCACCAAAGGATTATTGCATCAAAAATCACCATCTAACCTTAGGAAAAGGTTAGATCACCATCAAATCATAATGTGATACCCCTTTTCCAACTCAAAATTAGGACATAACATATTAATGAGGGTACTAAAATCATGAAACACCTTCCCCCTAGGTGATGTCTACCAAATATGACATTATAAAGTTAAATCACCTACGAAAATCCCATAAAGGAAACATGAATCTTCCCACCATAGAAACATCATAAGGGAGAGAGACATAACAAAAATGCTAACCCATCCACCATCAAGTGTGTCCCCCATCACACATCCAACATATAAGAACCATGTAGAACACCTCCTCTAGTGACACCAAATAATACCACATCATCAAAGGTCCCTAGGAAACTTCAACAATCATGAAACATATGTCTCTTAACCACCATCATCTAACCCCTTGGGGGGGTTGAACCATCATCCATATCCAAAATAAGCATATATACCAAACCACCATAATGATATAATATGCTCCATGTCCATAAAAAATGCAACAAGGGTGATCAACTAGGCAAGGACATGTAAAAAGACCACCAAGCAACAACCATAATCACCATCCAACTAAGGAGAAGTAAGACTTCCCCAACCAAAGATCTCCATCAAATGATATAATTCTTTGAAGAGAAGGGGCTCCATGAAGATGAATTCCCCAAGTCATTCCAATTCTCCAAGAGTAACACCAATAAATCTCCATCAATGTGATGAAAATCACAAGATGTAACCTCATGCAATATAAGTTGTAATAGGTGGTTTACCAAGAACAAGGAAGGGACTTAACTATCTATTTATGGTAGTCGATAGGTTTAGCAAGATGTGAATTCTCATGCATTGTAAAAACACCATCAATGGACAATATTCAACATACATGTTCTTTGAAAACGTATGAGTGAACTTTGGGATACCAAGGAACATCATCTCAAATACAGATACTAGATTTCTCGTTCCTTTTGGACTACACTTTGGGAGAATAAGGACAACAAGTTGAAGAGATCCACATCTTTCCATCCACATGCAAATGAGAATACATAAGTAGTGAATGGGACATTGGTTCATATTTTTAGGGGTTACATTCAAAATCATCCAAGGACTTGGGATAAAAATTTAATTTATATTCAACACTTTTATAATAGAGCAGTCCATACTTCTACCAGTAAGTCCCATTTCGAAACTTGATTTGGGTATTTGCCACCTTTTCCCTTCAATGTTGTCTATGTACAACAAGGAGTGAGGGAAGACTCCATAGGAGAAGCACTGAAGGATGAAAATTTAGTTGGTAAGATTAGGCATATCCATTTCCAAGTACAAGAGACTGTGAATAAGTCATAGGAAAAGTACAAGGCTCAACATGATCAACATAAGAATGAGAAAACATTCAAGGTGGGAAATAAATTTTTGTTGAATCTAAACAAAGAAATACTATAGGGTCCTAGTAAGAAGATCAAGGCTCTGTAGTATGGTCCTTTTGAAGTGTTGGATAAGGTGGGTGATAATGCCTACAGACTCAGTCTACCCCCATATATGTGTATTTACATAGTACTGAATGTGGAGAATCTAAAAGTATGTGAGAATTCTATGTTGGACCAAGAAACTAATGAGAAATTCTTACTTACCAAAGGAATTAGCACCAGAAGCTCAAACAGAGTTAGAAAAAGATATTTTTTTTTCAAAATAAGTCTAGAATAGCCAGATGAGGGAAATTTGAACTTTGAAAGGTTGGATTGAGGACAATTTCCAAGAAAGGCCAAATGGTACTCTAGGGAGAAGGTAAAGGAAAAATTTGCTCACCTCCAACAAAATATTTTGGGTTACCAAAAGCCTCCTTGAATGGAGAAGTATGATTTGGAATGGATCATTATATAATTTTTCATCATTTTGGTACTTTTTGGGTGGGCAAATTGGGGCTATTGGCTTGCAGGGTCCATTTTATGGGTAGATCCCATTTTGGTGATTTCGGGTCCAAAACTTTCATAAGATCCTTTGAAGCCTTAAACAACCATTTTTGGTCCAAAATTTTACAAATGAAGTTACTGATCTCTCAAAGTTATTCTATACATTAAGAGCATTCGGTGCAAAAATCACCTTAATCAGGGTTCACATATCCTATTGGCCACCATCGTATCAAGTGGATTCCACATTAGTCACATTACTCACACATATGGAGGTAGTCACATGTGGACTTTTAAGAATATTTTAAGGGTCCAAAACCCTAACCCTAATTGAGAGTTGAGGCATGGAAAAACCCTAACCCTAACCTTAGACAACAATCAAGCTATGTTAAAATTTGGATCGCTAGGAAATGAAGGGGTTCTCTTATTGTATTGTTTATTGTTCTATAATTGAGCACAAAATCTCAAAGTGGGATACTAAAGTAGAACATAGAAAGTAGAATATCATGCAGTATCCATGCTGATCATAATGTGCATTGCAACTCCACAGTGAGTGCCCCTCTCTTTTCATTTGCATTTCATAACTAAGAAGAAAAGAGAAAAGCATAGACCTCACCTTCTAGGTAGGTTTTTCCCATATTGGGTTTTCTTAAGGTACATCTTGTGTTCATTGTGTGGATGGTGTGTTATTTTCTTAGTTTTTCTCATTTAAGTTTTAGTTATATTAGTATTTTCATGGATTAAGATTGTAATTTAAATCCAACTTGTAAGATCTATTGTGAAGAAATGTTCTAGTGTTAGGGACCTAACCTCCCTAACCCCTCACGCAGGTAGAATAATGTATTTTCCATGTAATAAAGGTCGATATTAATAAATAAGGCCTAGTTAATAAGGTGAAACAGTCTAATGTAAGAAGACCTAATAGAAGCTTTCGCTTCTAGAAAGATATTCCTCTAGATCGTTCTTTTGGTAAATAGATTTAGTATAAATAGGAGTCGAGGGAATGATAAGTCTTTGTCTTGAGAATTTTTGTAATAGAGCATTGTTCAGATGGAGGTTTTCCCCTCGAAGAGGCAAGTGAACATTACTCCCATTTCAATAAGGTTATCGTTTTGGTGTGCTATTCTCTATATTTTGTTGTTCCATTGGTAATTTCTGTGATATTCCAATTTCTACTCAATATAACATAACCAGGTGCATAAAAAGTGGTATCAAAGCACTTTACTTGGCATGAATTGTGGGTTAATTTTTTTCCGAGACATGCGCCATAATCTTTAAACTATAGTGATCTATCGTTCAACGCATAAATCTATGGTCGGGGAAGCATGCACGCAAGAAATACAAGAGGTTTTTAAGCTCACATTGTTGGACACCCTTGTAACCCTTGTTGGTGCCCTTTCGAGTGGTAGCGTATTAGACATCACTTTTATATGATATTTATCTTCCAAGTATATCTAATATATCGGGATCCCCCCTAGGTATCCTGAAACCAATTGTAGATCAACCGATCGATCGCCTGACTGTTATAGTGCCTCCGAGAAAAAAACTTGGGAAGATACTCTCTAGTACCTGGGTAATAGGGTAGTACAGATAAGGGTAAGATCTAGCCTACTTAGTTGGTTCTCTGAGATATTGGTTCAAGTACTACTATTCAACCTTGCACGTATATCAGAGAGCCATAGCATAGGGAAAACCCTTGTCTGTAGGAACTTTGAAAAACCTAACCCTTGGGACAAAAACAAAATAGGAAAGGAATAGACAAGATCTATTGTCGTGCAACCTTGCCTCATGCATTATGGTTGTGAAATTAATACACATTTGGGCATTTCGACACTTCAATATTATTCAGATTGGAATTACCACCAGACTACAGTTGATATGTCTTCATGGTTCACCCTAGACTTGGTTGGAAGCTACTAAATGGGTCGAGGAAGCACAATAAGTAGTCTCATCCCAAACCTGAAAACACCCTTTATTCCTCTCCCTAAACCCACCCTTCCCACCCCTCCTGTCACTCCCCTCAAGATCTATAAATTGACTTGGGCCGAAATGGTTGAAAGTCAACTTAAGTCTCTTTGTTATAATTGTGATGAAAATTATTTTCTCAGGCACAAGTGTAAGGAAAAAATTATTTTTATGGCTATGCTTGAGTATTTTTTTGAAGAAGGGGCATATTCTTCCCTTGTACCTGAGATACCCCCACTAGTTGATCTTAATACACCCTATGATCCACAAGAAGTTGAACCACTCATTTCCTTGAATGCACTCACTGGTTTCTTTGCTCCCTAAACCCTCAAGTTAATTGGCTACATTAAGCACCGAAAATTTGTAATTATCATTGACAGTGGAATCACCCATAATTTTATTCGTCGCCGCATTACCCAAGAAGTCAATTTCTATGTCCATCCAGTTAATAATTTACAAATCGTGATTTCCAATGGGGGTTCCATGAAATGTGGAGGGCGTTGCGAAAATGTGTGCCTACAAATTGGTCAGTACCATCTAAAATATCATATGCTTTCTATTGACATGGAAAATTGTGACATTGTACTTGGTGTTGAATGGTGATGCAATCTCGTCCCTATCACCATGGATTTCTAGAAATTAACCATGCAATTCCAGTAGAAGGACCAACAACACTAGTTCCAAGACATCATCGCAAGTTCACCAGAGATCATCAGTTCCCACTAAATGGAAAAGATCCCTGGAAAAGGTCATTCATTCATTATTGACCAACTTCATTCCATTCAGGAGGTTGAAACACCCTTTGTCCATCCTGACCTCCAATATATTCTCTCCCAACACCAAGCTATGTTTCAAACACCCCACGGTGTCCATGATCATTCCATTCCTCTAGTTTTGGGAAATATTCCCCCAAACTTTTTCCCTTATCATCATCCCTTCGCCCATAAGAATGAAATTGAGAAGATTGTTCAAGAATTGCTAGAATCTAGTGTCATCTTCCCCAGTACCAGCCCCTATTATTCTCTAGTAGTCATGACACTCAAGAAACTAGGTACTTGGCGCATGTGACCTGATTTTTGCGCCCTCAAAAAAATCACAATCCAAGACAAATTTCACATTCATGTCATTGATGACCTTTTGGATGAACTGAGTGGTGCTCAGTATTTTATCAAACTTGATCTTCATTCTGGCTACCACGAGATTCATATGAAAGAAGAAGACATTCCCAAGATTGCATTAAAAAATAATGAGAGTCACTATGAGTTCTTGGTTATTCCATTCGACCTTTATAATGCTCCCTCCACTTTTCAAAGTCTCATGAATCATGTATTTCGTCCTTTCCTCCGTCATTTTGTCTTGCTTTTCTTTAATGATATTCCCATCTATAGAAAAATTTGGCAAGCCCATCTTACCCATGCAGATCAAGTTCTGCAGCTACTATCTTAGCACAAACATTTTCTTAAGTAGTCTAAATGTGTTTTTGGACCCTCTGAAGTTGAGTACCTGGGACATATTATGAACAAGGATGGTTTCAGGGTGGATCCAAAGAAAATTGAATCTATGCAGGATTGGTCGCGCCCGAAAAATCTTAAAAATTTTCGTGGCTTCCTGGGTCTGGCGAGCTATTATCACAAGTTTGTTTAGAATTATGGTAAAATTGCAGCTCCCCTCACAATGCTCCTTAAAAATAATGCTTTCAGTTAGACTCCCGCAGTCGACTATTACTTCCAAGCTTTTAAAGCGACTATGTGCACTACTCATGTTTTGGCTCTCCTTGACTTCAACAAGATCTCTATATTGGAATGTGACGCCTCAGGGAAAGACATTGGGTATGTCCTCATGCAATATGGTCAACCTTTGGATTTCACTAGCAAACAATTTTTCGAGCACTATTCTTGGGCTAATCCACCTATGAAAAGGAATTGTTTGCTATTCTTAATGATGTGGATCTATGTTGTCCTTATCTCTTAGGGAAACACTTCCAAATTAAAATTGATCATAAAAGCCTCAAGTATTTTCTGGAGCAACGAATTTCTTCCTCGAAGAAACAAAAATGGGTAACCAAGCTATTTGGATATGATTATGAGACCTTATTCAAAAAAGGAAAATAAAATGTGGTGGTTGATGCCATTTCAAGGAAATATAAAGAAGATGGGTCCCTTTTTTTCCCTCTCATTCATTGTCGCATATTAGCTTTAGGAGGTTCACCAAGAATGGTTGCAAGACCCCAAACTTTCCAGAACGATCCAAACACTGCAGTAAGATCCTCAAGCTTCTCAAGGTACTCATGGCACCATGATGAGCTTCGTTATAAAGGTATTTTGTATTTAATCAAATAGTCAAACCTTAAATCCACCGTGCTCTCTGAGATTCATGCTTCACCTACAAATGGGCATTCTGGTTTTACCAAAACCTATGAATGAGTCAAACGTTCTTTTCTCTAGGATGGTATGAAACATGACATCCTTAACTTTGTGGCTGAGTGTGATACATGTCAATGAAATAAGGGTGAGACAGTCAAAGCTCCGGGCACATTCTAACCGCTTCTATTTCCACCTACTATTTGGACATATTTCCGGGACCACATATTTCCGGGACCACATGATATTAGGTGGTTTTCGGCACATAGTTTTTGCCGATGGTTTTCTATTTCCGGTTAAGGAATTAGGGTTTTGGACTAATCCAGGTCATTGGGTTAGGGTTTTGGATGCCGCTGGCTCCTATATGTATATTGTATTGTAAACAGTGTGTATCAATATAATATATGCTGGTTTTCCCGGTTTGGGTTTCCAGGTGAAAAATCTCTGTGTAATGTTTGTATTTTCCATTGTATATTTTCTGTTCTTTTCTGAATATCAGTTTGCAGTAGATATTGTACAAGGTTAGAAT
>ML784553.1:0-89170 GCA_009831015.1 Picea engelmannii | reverse complement strand
AAATTTCATTTTGGGCATGGAAATTAAAAGAGATCGAAAAAGGAGGAAACTCTGGTTAAATCAAAGAAAATATGTCGAGACAATATTGCAGAGGTTTAATATGCAGGAATGTAAACCGGTCAAGGTTCCTATTCCTGTTGGTGCAAAGTTATCTGCAGATCAATGTCCCAAGACACATGAAGAAGAGGAGGACATGTCTCGTGTTCCATATGCGAGTGCAGTCAGCAGTTTGATGTATGCAATGGTCTATACTAGACCGGACATTGCACATGCAGTGGGAGTTTTGAGCAGGGAGTTTTTTTTGGGCCGACATATTTTCGCCGGTTTCGGGCCGACATATTATCGCCGGGCCGACATATTTCCGGGATGACATATTTCCGGGACCACATGATATTAGGTGGTTTTCAGCACATGGTTTTTGCCGATGGTTTTCTATTTCCGGTTAAGGAATTAGGGTTTTGGACTAATCCAGGTCAATGGGTTAGGGTTTTGGATGCCGCTGGCTCCTATATGTATATTGTATTGTAAACAGTGTGTATTAATATAATATATGCTAGTTTTCCCGGTTTGGGTTTCCAGGTGAAAAATCTCTGTGTAATGTTTGTATTTGCCATTGTATCTTTTCTGTTCTTTTCTGAATATCAGTTTGCAGTAGATATTGTACAAGGTTAGAATTTACACTAGGAAGGTTACCACAGAAAAGAAATACTAGAAAGGACTCAGAGGGAATCAATGATCAAGAAGAAGCAAGGTTTCGTGACACTTTGCATGATGCATAGGGGCATGCAACAGACGGAAGTGTGGTTTGAGGATTCTCTTAGTTAAAGGGAGTTGATGGTAGAATTCAAAAAGAAGGATCTTGTAGGCCTTTGTGCTGAATTGTAGGCTTTGTGTCGAGTTGTAGACTTCGTGTCATGTTGTAGGCCTTTGTTCCGAGTTGCAGGCCTTTATGCTGAGTTGTAGGCTTCGTGCCAAGTTGTATTCTTCATGTTGAGTTGTAGGCTTTGTGCCAAGTTATAGGCTTCATGCTGAGTTGTAGGCTTCATGATGAGTTATAGGCTTCATGACGAGTTATAGCCTTGTGTCGAGTTGTAGGCTTCATGCCAAGTTGTAGGCTTTATGTTGAGTTGTAGGCTACTCTAGTGAGATGGTTTGGCATGTCAAGTTGTTGCTACACTAGTGAGATAGTATTGTACGCTAGTGGCATAGTCGAGAACCTGTATGGCTATGATGGTGTTTCTTGTAATATGATATGGGTGATCATGAGATAGCATGTGTGGCTTTGGTGATGCTACTGATCTGCAATACCATGTAGGTATTTCCCATTTCATGTGAGATGGATGGATAATAATAATAGTAATGATGATACTCATGACATGGTTATATCCATGGGTGAGCACATCATCCAGGTGTATCCCATGACGATGATGGTGACACACACTACGAGGTGTAGCTCTAGTATTCTCTAGCGGTTTGTGTCCCCTAGATGATATTGACTGGTCCACATGGGTGTATCCATGTGTGAAGTAATGATGCTACCAGTAGCATGTTATGCATAAATATGATGAGAGGATCATAGCATAACGAGCAAGGCTATGAAGACCATAAGGGAACATCATGGTTAAATACCTCCCTAGATAAGAGGGAGTATTGATGTTTTTCTAGTTGTGGGAGGGATTAACCTCCATGGATAAACCTTTGACTAGAATAGAATATTTTGAAAGCAAGAGAAAACCTAAACAGATGTGTGGAAACCTTGGAAGACAAGTCGACTCTACAAAACAAATAATATTGAAGTATTGTATAAGGACAGGTCGGCCCTGCTTGAAGAGACACATGTTCACCTGCCAGACTAGTATAAATAGAAGGCGCTTGAGCTCATTTGGTAACACACTCACACTCAAGAAAGTGGTGTGAAATTCTAGAGGAACAGTGCAACTACAATGACGGCAGTTGGGTATTGGTCTTGGTCTGTGGTTTGGGACCTTTTTCTTGGTGCGCTACCTTCCGAGAAAGGTGCACTCTCTCTCTCTCTATTGGTTATATGTTGGTTCTAGTGCTTCTTCCAGAATCATTATATCTATCAAAAGTTACGGTGATCGAGGTTGGTTGCATGCCTATGCTTGGGTGACAATATTGTGGTATTGTCCATGGTTAAAGGAGCACAACATTATAACAGGGGTTACATGGCTAGAGATTTCTCATAAATAACAGAAGAAGGAATTAAACATGTCAAAACTCTATTCCAATAATCTCTTAGGTCTAATATAGCAGAGATTATAAAAGTGTCCTCTTTATTTCCAAGGTTGATAGATGATCAAAAAATGAGAAATTGTAAGCATAAGTAAAAAACAAGGAATTCAATTACATTTAGTACATGAAATTTTATGTTGTAATTAGAAAATTTATGGGCATCTAGCCCTCTAAAAAAACACTCATAAGTTGGATCAAATCTAAATAGAAGCCCAAGGGCCAAGTGGATTTGAAGTTGGAATCTAAAGATTGTTTCACAACAATATTTTCCTGCTTTGAGAATAGGGAGATAATCTTCAAAGAGGGTCCCTAATTCTTCAACTCTACAAGGTTTCACTTGCACTATTGGACAAAGCAATCTAGCCTAGAAAAGAAGGATTTTATTGAAGCTCCTATTTGGATCATATGTACTCTCTCCCCCAGGAGTTTTGGGGAAAAGAAACCCTGGAAGGGATTGGCAATACATTGGGATATTTTGTCAAGATTTTAGACATTACAAGAACAAAGAGATACACATCATATGCTAGGACACGTGTGTACATGAATGTGGTTGGGGATATACCAGAATCCATAGCCATAAGATTTCAAGACGTGGATTGGATACAAATGTTGGACTATGAGCACATCCTTTTTCGTTATCGCAAATTCCATGAACATATCCACCTTTTTAAAGATAGTCCAGAAAAAGTTGGGCCGAGCATATATAAATCAAGGGAAACAATTGATGTTGAAGTTTTCACCAAAGTTCCCAATAAGGGAAAGTCAGGTAGGAAAGCCAATAATCCAACTCCCCAACCCAAAACTACCAATAATAATAATAAAATTGGTCCTAGAAAATGCATAAGAAGATCCAACAAAGGCAGTAAAATGCTATAACAATGGCTAGCACGAGATCATAGAGATCTCTCCTAACCTAGAGGACAAGAAACGTCAGAAAACAAGGACTCAAGATCCCAACCAAATTACAAAGGAAAACAAGGGTGAGGACTAGGATATGGTGACAAGAGAGGAAATACAAATTGACTATGAGGAATAATATTCAATGCAAATCATGGATATTGAACAAGTGGAAATTCATCTGCTAGCACTCACAGATCAACATGGAGAGCATCATTTATCCAAGTTCTTGATACCTCAACTTCAACAACTTCAATAGGATTTGATCAAGAGAAAGATGAAATCAAGTATTGTATCACAAAGCCACAACTCCCAAGGAGGAATTTGAATCAAAACCACCCCCCTCAAATCTAAAAAAAACTCTAGCAGATGAGAAGAAAAGAGGCCAAAAAACTTCAAAACATAAATTGGAGGAAACTAGAACATTGTTAGTAGACCCTAAACAAGATATTGAGATTCCAAAGAAATATTTTTCATCTCAACCAAAGTTTTAATATGAATATCATCTTATGGATTATAAGAAGCCTAAATGCATTAAGCAAGAAGCACTTGCTTAAGAGAAGAATAACACAGGAAAATCCCATAGTTGTCATGCTATAGGAAAAACAATGCAACAAAAATTATATGACTTCCATATCTAAAAAATGTTGGAGAGGTAGTGAAGTTTTCATAGTAAGTGTATTTGGGTTTGTGGGAGGTCTATACTTACTATAGGATCCAACCTAAGTATCCATGGAAAAATTTCTTGAATCATCCAATCTCCTTACAGTTAGCTATAGAATAATTGAATCTAAGGATTGACATTATATCACTAATGCATATGGACCTGCCAATCCCACCCTCAAAATATCCTTCCTGGACAATATGTTGTCTACAAGTGGGATCACACTAAATTATCCTTGTATAATAGAGGGTGATTTCAACATGATAACATCTCTCCCAGAGAAAAAAGGAGGTAAACAAAAGTTGGATAATGAAAGCTTATCTTTAAAAGAAACCATCAATAAACTAAGATTGGTTAATACTCAAACCACCAATGGTTGTCACACTTGGAATAATAAAAGAGGAGGTACACATCATATAGTGGTAAGGCTAGATCATTATCTAGTCTCTAAGGCTTCATTACAAAGGTATGTGACTCTTATAGCTGAAAATTTAGCTTTCTTGCGCTCATGCCACTAGAAAATTAGTCTTTCTTAGGAAAACTCTTTCATATCTAGACCAAAACCATTCACATTAGAGAAGTTCTAGCTTGATCACCTAAACTTATTGTCGAATATAATAGCCTAGTGGCATCAAATAGTTCCTCCAAATGATTAAAAAATGTACCAAAGTTTTGTAGAAATTAAAGCAAATTAAGAAAAAAAATCAATATTTGGAAGAAAGAATTGTTCGACAATATTTTTCAGGTCCATAATCTATTGGAAAAGTATATCGATGAGCTACAAGCCTCTATCATTTGTGAAGGAAGAACACAAGAATACATAGAACAAGAAATCCACCTAAACAAGGAACTGAACATACAAGCTAGGTAGGAAGAAACCCTCTCACGGTAGAAATGAAGAATTAGATGGGTCAAATAAGGTGATAGAAACCCTTCCCACAAATCTATGATTAATCGAAGAAACCACAACTATATCTCAAATATCAAGTCCATAATGGGGGAAAATTTGGAGAAGCATCAGGATATTGAATTGGAACTCAAGAATCATTTCATCAAGATTATTTCTAAGCTTGTATTGGACAATTATGCCACCATTAAAAATATCATTAGCTTGAGTCCCCCCTGGTGTCCCCTGAACAAAATTTAAGTTTGTTGCAACTTATTTCCTTTCAATAGGTCTCCCAAGAAATAAAGTAAATGGTGTCAAGAAAAACCCTAGGCCAGGATGGATTCACGACATTTTTTTTTAAATCCTATTGGTCGATGGTAGGCAAGGATGTTTGGTAGGTTATGAAAAGTTCTAGATTATCCCAGAATATTCTTAAAAATTTAAATTCTACTTTCCTCACTCTCATTCCTAAGGATTAGAAAGTGAATATTGCAAATAAGTTTAGACCTATCTCCCCATGCAATGCTATCTACAATATTATAACCAAAATCATAGCTAACCATTTGAATCCCATTACGATGAAAAAATATCATATGAATAGGGTGGATATGTTGAAGGTAGATTGATCCTAGATGGCATAATTGTAGCTCATGAAGTCATCCATTCCTTGAAATTTAATAAAACTCCAAGTATGATGATCAATTTAGACATGTCTAAAGCTTATGAATAGTTAAGCTAGACTTTCCTTAATCAAGTATTGGAAGGCTTTGGTTTTTGTCAAGATTAGATCCGTTGGGTTAAACATTTGATCTCTTCTACCTTTTTTTCAATTCTAGTTAATGGTCCTCCTTCATATACCTTCAACCCCTCATGGGGTATTCGACAAGGTGATCCTCTATCCCCTTTCTTGTTTATTCTTGCAGCTAAAGTTTTAGGTCAAAGTTTAAAATAAGTTCTATCTAGGGGCCCCATCAAATAAATCATGTTGAATCACAATGCCAACCCCCTTTCTCATTTGCAATTTGTTCACGACCCTTTTCTTCTACGATATCCTTTGGTTCAAGAATCCTAGGCCTTAAAACTCACCTTGGACACCTTTATGATAGCCTCTGACACAATGAAAAATCATAGAAAATCTATGATCTTCTTATTTAATACTCACCCGAGTGTTCAAACCAACATCCTAAGAATATTGGGTTTCCAAAAATGCTCCCTTCCCTCTAAGTATTCAGGGGCTCCACTTTTCAAAAATGACCTGAGGAATGCCTCTTGAGAAGACTTTCTTTCTAAAGTGGAATCCAATATTAATTGTTGGATCTTCACATTTCTAACCCTCCCTTGTAAGATTACTCTAATGAAATATGTTCTCCAATAAATGTCTCTTTATATATATTTTTTGTTCTAGTTTCTCTTGCAAAGATTCTTAAATCTATACATGCCCTTTAGACATCCTTCCTTTGGGGGGATCCTTCAAGGGAATAAAAATGGGCTCATATCACCTGTGACACAATCTTCCTCCCCAAGTGGGCAGAAGGTTTAGGAATTAAATACCCTTTAACGATGGGTAAACCTCTTATAGCTAAGACTTGGTGGAGGTGGGTAAAGGGTAAGCATGAATTGTGGTGAAAAATATAGAAATCAAAATATGCAGAGAACATTGATGAGACTTCCCTCATTCAAATGGACAAATACGTCCCTAGATCACTTATATGGAACAATTCCTAGAACAATAGATCTCTATTCCAAAACAATTATTTCTAAGAAATCAAGGCTAGAACCTCCTCTCTATTTTGGGATGATGCATGGAAAAAAGAGGCCAAGCTAGGGATGAAACTGGACCTGCAGGATGCCCTGACCTCCCTCCTTGACCAACACTAGATGCATGTAAACCAATATTGGTTAAAAATGGGTGAAGATCACCAAGGACATCATCATATATGAGTATCAAGTGAAGGATGGCCTGAGGGAGTGAATAGTGAAGCAAGGAGAATTTTGGAAAACCACCTTAAAGACATAAGAATATATTGTAATTTATGAAATTATATCCTAATATGGGGCTCTCAAGGAGATGGAAAATTTCATGTTAAGAAATCCTACATCATTGAGGCTAAACACAATTTGTTGCAAAAAGGAACCATATGGAAAAAGGTTTCGAACGTAGAACACTAGCCAAATATTTCATCTTTCCTTTGACTTCTGGCAAGAAAAAGAATACTTAGCTGGGACAAACTACTCAACAGAGGATTTGAAGGACCTTCAATATGATACATGTGAAAATCCAATTAAGGAATGACTAAACACTTATTCAATGGGTGTCCATAAATCAATATTTTATGGGATGTAGGAGATGCTTTCTTCCGACAATATGATTTATCACAGGACAATATCATTCAAACCTTGGAAAACTAGAGAGCTTACCCTATGAGAATCCAATGCTTAATAAAGCATGGAATTTCTTCCCTAAGTTTCTACCGTGGATGGTGTGGAAGGAATGCAATTGAAGGATTTTCAAACAACTTCATAGAAAAAGGGAAAATATCTAGGTCAATATTCAAGAGATCATTTGGGAATTAGTCACCTCATTTCCCTACCCAGAGGGATCCATTTAACCCCGAGGTAGTGAGAAAACCATCTTCTCTAATTTGAATGTCAAGCAAAGTTCTCTCTCTTTTTTCACACTCAAGCCCTGGAAAAAATGGGTTTCTCCATCCATATGGTCAAGGCCACCGGTGAGATTCATCAAAATAAATTTTGATGGAGCCTCCAAATGTAATCCTAGACTAGCAGGGGTGAGAGGGGTCTTTAGCAATGATCTTGGTAGTATTATATTCATCTTTGATTCCCATTTAGGAAAGAACATAAACAATGCAGTGAATCTTTCTAGTTTGATGAAGGGGTTACAATTGTCACATCAACTTCGCTTCAACAATCTTGTAGTGGAGGGAGACTCTTTGATCATCATTTAATCCCTAAGGAGAATTCAATGTGGAGCAAATTTGGACTTTTTTTCCAACATTTGGTGCCTCTCTACCAAATATCAACAAATTCCAAAGCTAATTAGCCTCATTCCTACCATTATTCCCTCCTAAGTTCATCGGAAGGCCAATGACCTGGTAGATCATCTAGCCAATGAAGGAGAGAAGTTGTAGGAAAAATACATCGAGCTAAATTAGAATGAAGGGATTTTAGATCAGTAGAGAACATAATTCTTAAAGATTAACAACATAGACGATAATTTCCCAGATAGGGTGATAGATGGGAATGTTAAGACACTCCGGTAGGGTATGTTGGAACACGATAACATGTTCCTAGGGAGTGACTCTAATCCTAGCCACGTGTGGTTGACGGATGCAAAGGAATGAAGAAAGGGAAATTACAAGAGAACTCATGGTGATTGAATCTCATCCAGAGATTTGTTTGAACATTAAGAATATAGAAATGATGAATACAACAATAATTATCGCCCAAGAAATCTACTTTTCCAGGCATGTCAAGCTAATTTAGATCTATTCATTGTCCTTTTAGCCTTAGTCTATTGATGTCTCTTATGTTTTTTAGCCATATACTCTTGATGTGTCTTATGTTTTTAGTTTTGTTATCTATTCCACTAGTAGCACAAGACATGCTTATGATAGCTAGTGATAGTTTTGAACAGATGAAACAAATAATGATGATATTGTTTGACTCTCTATGGCATGGTTTCCATTATGGAAGGCCACATAAAGCTACAGATGCACTCGTTTTTGTAGGATATTAATATAAATACCTCCTAGATTACAAAATAAAAGAACAAGGAACTCAAAGTTGTTTTACATTCCTTTAAAAGGAGAATATGGGATTCTATGATTTTTTGGCAAAAGAGTTGTTAAGGGTAATTGAAGAGTCTAAATTTTATGGAAAGTTTATGGAAGCTTTAAATGAAAATTTTATAGATAACAAAGTTACCGACTTAACGAGAAACCTCTAGAGTTATCATCTTTTTAGAGGTCACATTTAGTGATTGTTTTTACTTTCATCTCGAAAAGCGGTGCTACTATAGCACCTTTCTTTTCAAGGGGTGGGGGATGTTAAAGTTATAGCTTCTTGCAACCATCACCTTAACAACCTAATATTGCTACTAACCAAAACTTTAAAATCAACCCACAAATGGAAAAGTGGTGCTACTAGTAGCATTAAAAAAAAATTCGAGGATAAAATTACAACTTGTTAGACACCATGGCCTTAACAATTGGTGCCATTACAACCAATATATCAAAATTAATCCCTGAATAAAAAAGTGATGATGTTAGTAGCAACCACCCCTCTATTTTTGTAACCTACCCACCCCTTAGGATTCTCTTAAAGTGGTGAGGTATCAAAATTTTTCTATTCTTTATCCATCTCAAAACCTCTTATTGTGGGCACCATTGTCTTCTGCTTGTCAAGAGATTTCCAATGATATCAAACTTTACCTTGATCCCATACTCGAGATCAAAATTTATGGCCCTTTAATGATTTTATTGAAAATAACAAGCCCATACACTATTTCATGGCAGGTGATATGGCATCACATGAAGCAGCCATGTGTCAACATATGTGGCAAGTATGTGACATGGAAGGGTTGCGTGTCTCTAGATTGGGGTGCAACACCTTCCACACTTTATAATTTTATTAAGTTAATTTAAACAACACTACATTAAAATCATGTATCTTAGGATTTTATTTACTTAATCCAAATTATTATTAATTAATCCACCTTAATTTAATACCCCACGTATTAACATTTTTCATTAATCTATTTCATCGGCCCGATAAATACCGAAAGTTTAATTTCATTTCTCTTTTCAGGGTCCCAATATCCTGGTAGGGTTTATTTTTTATATTTTATTTAACCGACCCTCAAGTGTATTACCTAATAAACATGTCTTTTTATCATTCCCTGAGCTCCAGTGTTCCGGTGGGAAAATTAATAATAATACTTTATATTATAATGCACCGGGGTTTATTAAATTAAGTTTATATTATGTTTGCACCAACTTCAGGTATATCTCTTACCACACGCTTCTTCCCTTCTCCATCTCCCAGTGCCTGATAACTCCGGTGGGGGTTTAATGAATACTAGTTTATTATTATAATGCATCTGGGATTATTAAATTGGTCAACATTATGTTTGCACTGGCCCTTAGGTATATTACTTACCACACATACCTTCCCTTCTACATCTATAGGTTCTCGATAACCTGCTGGCGTTTAATAATACTATTCTATATCGGCCCTAGGGTATACGACTATCACATGCACCTCCCCTTCTCCATCTCTTAGTTCCCAATAATATGATGGGGTTTATAAATACTATTTTATATATTTTATTTAACCGACCCCTGGGTATATCACGTAACACATGCACCTTATCTCCTCCACCTCCCAATGCTCGATACTCTAGTGAGGTTTAATATTTTTAAAATGTTGAGAGAAAGGAAAAATAATTCTCATGCATTGAAATTAATAACAAAATACACTAACGTCAATTTCTCTAGGGTTACAGATTTAACCTCTGTACAGTCCGAATTCATTTGACTAGTAATTTAGAAAAATAGTTCTTCTCCTAGAAAAAGGAATTTATGAGCTTCTCCACTCACGTGCACATAATAGAATTACATGGATATAATATAATACTTCCTCCTCTTAATATTCAAACTTATTAAGAAAATAATTGGTAATTTTGAATAATTACTAGGAGTTTCTAGTTTCCACTCTCTCTCTCTCTCTCTCTCTCTCTCTCTCTATATATATATATATATATATATATATATATATATATAGAGAGAGAGAGAGAGAGAGAGAGAGAGAGAGAGAGAGAGAGAGAGAGAGAGAACCAACACTTTGTTCTTAGTCATAGTTACAAATAATTACTTACAACAACCTTTAAAAAAAGAGACAGTCAGATGGAAAACAACATAATATATTTTTCACAACTCACTTCAAATTTTACAATCAGCCACAAACATGGAGCAACCATTTCACTGCTTGAACATAATATACAATTCTTCATATGACCAAAACATAAATTCCATAGCATCAAGGAATTATCATGGCATATACAAAACACTTAATCATGTATATGAGAATTTAAGATAGATTGGCAATTGTCAATGGGTGAGCCTCTTTCCACCCAACTATAGGCACAACTATCTTTTGTTTATCCTTGTTGCGGGACACCCCCTAGACAAAAGATGATTCCATGAGGAAAAACTCTCACTCAATACCAAAGGTATAAATATTAAGGTCACTCTCCTTCATCAACATAAATTAACAAGATATATATCCAATTCCACCAAGCAAGGGGGCATGTTCTTGACTCAAGGAGTCAGAACAGTTGTCTTGCACAACTAACACCTAAAATTCGCAACCCTTTTTCAGTTTGTTTTAGAGACTCTTACTCTCTTTTTCTAGATCAGAACACAAAGAACTTAAATCCCCTCTATTTTTCTATGAACTAGAGGCATTTTTGGAACATTCCCTTCACCCAAATTTTCATTTTGCTCATTTTGTGGGTCAATTTTCCCCCAAATTCAGGATCAGTTCAGAAGTCTCCATATGGGTACTTTTATTCCCATGCTTCCGAGGCAAGGAATTTTTGGTATAGTCCCCTAATCTTTCTCATAATTTTGGGAAGCTGGTAGTTCAATTACCAACTTCCTTCATTAACTGAAATTATGGGAAAAATGGGCAATCTAGGTTTTCTTGAATATTAAATTGGTAAGGAAATTTCCTCACCATTTCCCTCTCATGGCATCATTTTCTATGTAAGTTCTCTAGCCATCAACAATTTCTTTTCATTATCATCAAAATGCATTTTATCATTTTAATTTTCATCATGGTCCAAAACATTAAACATACTAGCCATGACTCATGGCGACATTTAAACATATATTTACATATTGGGGAAAATGGGGTGTTACAATTTTTTAGGATAAAATTGCAACCTTTTGTGAGCATGTCCTTGGAGAATGGTATTGTTTCGACAAAAATCCTAAAATCAACCCTCTAATTGAAAAGAGGTCACCCCAGTAACACCCCCTTTCTTTTTTGGGGCTTAAAATTACAACATTTTTGAAACCATGCCCTTAAATGTTGGTACTACTGTGAAAACTATCACAGAAAAGGAAAAAAATTGAAAACGGTAATCTCTCATACTGCAAAATTCAAGGTAATCTCTCATACTGCAAAATTCAGCCTCTTCACAGTCTGTTTAAAGGATGCACAGAAGGCCACTACAACCATTGCAGCCTCAACACCTTCTATCTAGAATAATCATATTGAAGAGAAAGATAATATTGTTTCTTCACCTACGATGATGCATACACAATGCCCTGTCAATCCCAAAGACAACAAGTTGGTGGAACAAATTCAACCTTGCTAGCAACATGTTCATGACATCCTTCCACAAACCAAACGACGCAACTTCTCCAACAAGGCATGCAACTCACCAAGATTCAAATTTAGCAAATGCTTTCCCCTCTTCCCTGGGCACTCAATGCAATGGATACCATTGATTCCTAAGGGGGAGGAATGATCTAGGTGGATTTTGATGGCCACCAACCTGTTCCAAATTCCAACTAGCTCATCTTGACAATTTTCAGTTCAACACATTTCTCTGTAATGGGGACATTTCTTTGTAATTATGGGTTTTTTACTTATGAGGTTGTCTTGAATCCCTACATAGAATTCATTTGGATATTGGTGGTCTCCCATCTAGTCGAACTGGCCTATTTTGGTAGTTTTTGTCTCAGTACATCTTTTTGTACTTCCGGGGCCGTTTTGAGGCCCTAAACAACGGTTTTTGGGCTTGCCACAATCCAACTATAGACAGAGTCAGATTTTGATGGAATAATGCATAGTTCATGAAAATACCTTTCCAATGGGCTATCACATGCCTAAAATGGAGATCGTGTCCAAAAGTTACTACCCCGAGAAGTTGATGTACTAACTTACCCCAATGGGGCCCACATGACTTTTGGTGCTTCATCTCCTAGGGTTAGGTTTTTGGATGTTTATGGTTTTGGAATTCATGTTTATTAGAAAAAAGTATTCATAGCCTCATTGTACTGATCTCCTTGCGAATGAGCGTAGTCATCACATCTCTTCTCAGAGATAAGCTGCCACCATTATAGCGGGTCTTTCACTCTATATTTTTACAATCTCTCTACATTTATTTCATTAATAGAATTCATGTATTACTGTAATTCTCTGTTTCTGGTAATATTTTGTGTGCTTTATTGTAATATCTTTGCTTAAGTTTTGTTTCGATAATAAATCCATATCAACACCACACTTACATGTGCAAGCAACATTATATATAATAATAGTAATTGCTTATATGCAACATCATACAAGAATTAAACCCATATCATACATAGATAATTAAACACATTGTAAATGATACAAACACATAAAGAAAACTTATCTTTTATGAAAAGTCACCAATTTCATGTAGAGCTTAGATGTTCCTCTCAAACATAGACTATGTTTCTCATACACTTTTAACAACAGGTCACCCCTGAGTTGGGGCTTAAACTCCACCAAGTAAAAAGGGTTCTAGATGCCAGTATAACGTCTGATAATCAACATAATTGTTCAGTCCAAGGTGCCCCTGCTGCATCTAGCCTATAGTCTCTCATTCCCCAGATGTATGTCCAACCCAAGGAAGTGTGTCCCTTTGCTGCTCAACAATCCCTCGGCTTCCCCACTTCCCTTCCAGGGCTTCAACAACAGGTCATACATGAAGTCTCAGAGCCCTATAACTAATACCTAGCGCACTAGGGAACAATTCCAAACAAAACTCTCACTTGGAGAGAATGCTCACGGACCTGACAACCTGCCTCTTCGACAAAAAATCTCTCACCTGGAGAGAATGCTCACAAGCCTGACAACCCACCTCTTAGACAACAAATCTCTCACCTAGAGAGAATGCGTATGGGCCTTACAACCCATCTCTTTGACAAAAAATCTCTCACTTGGAGAGAATGCTCACAGACCTGAAAACTCGCCTCTTCGATAACAAATACTCTGGTTACAATACAAAAAACCCCTTTACAAGATTTTCTATGCATACAAGGTAATAGTCATCTTTCCTCAATTCATCCGACCCCTTCTGCACATGAGAAAATGAATTAATTCCTCTCCCCAAAATACACTAAGTCCAACAATATATATTGCATGCCTTAAATTCGAAACTTGTCACCTTCATACTTAGCTTTAGCTACTTGGTGACTCGTTCCCCTCCCTCGGGAACTTAGGATAGATAAATATCCATAATTACACTTTTTGGAAATATTAATAAAATATTCCCTTGGGCTTAAGTCCCCCCTTTTCCCTTTTCCCTTTTTGGTGGAGTTAGCCCCCCGTCTCTTTTCGTTTGATCTATCTACATGTAGTGATGTGATATTATTAATAACTTGAGTGTGATTGCATTTTCCAAGGATAGGCGCACTGGCCTATTTGCATCCTGGCTCACCAGCCTCATAACCACACAAGCTCTCTGACCTCAAATACATATACATCCATATATATATAACTCGACTCAATGCACACTTCAAGGTAATCCCCACGCTGTTATAGAAATTTTTTCCACACTCCAGGAATCTTTCTTTGATGGCCATCCCTTTCCCTCTGCAGACTCAAATTCTCCATTTTTCTCATTCCAAAGTCATAAATTCAAAATTGTGTACATATACATGGGCCACAGTTACACAAATCGCATATACGCATGTTTCTCCATTACAGCCCTATTGATGGAAAAAAATGGCTATGTTCAACATCATAGGGAGATCACCTAGTTAGGTTCCCAATTAGACCTTTATCCATTGAAAAGGTGATTATGAGTGGTTCTATGGGTCTCCAGTTACCCTTTTGCTAAGGCTAGCCTAATCTAATGTCAATCTATTCTGGACTATTTTATGTATACAAAGATATATACAATCTTCTATATGCTAAGATGTCATGTTTCTAGCTTTTATCGAGAGACATAAGAAAATAAATTCCCTTCTTGCAGCTACTTGAAGAAGGTAATCCTTTGTTGAAATAAGGGCTCAACGAAGCCATGCTTGGATCTGCTCCTATGAAAGGAGACTTAAAGAAATGAAGTGAAATTACTTTAAATGTAAATGTACTCTAAGATGTAAGAAACAAATAGGAAATTCTATCTTAATCATGAGAAGGACAACCTTACCCCTAATCAAGAGAAAAATGTCTAAAAGGGAGATAGGACTGATATTGAATTCAATATTAGGATCCATTCACAAACCATATAATTAGTTCATATGATTTGTGAACTATGAAAAAAAATATGCCATGAAATAAATTCAATAAATAGTTATTAAAGTGATCATAACATATACTCAAACTCAACTATATAACATGAATTCAATATAATATTTACATCAAACTAAAGAAACAGTTCATTTAATTCAATATAACATAATACAAGACAAGATTATGGTAAACTAATAAATAGTTATCAATTATCATCATCAAGTCTCCATTAACTCAAAATCAATTATGGTTTAAATCTTGCTAGGTTCTGCAAAGATAGCTTTACAGAATTGTGAATAGTATAACATAACTAAAATTAACAAGAATGTTACTATCAATTACTAATACACTAATTCGTAACATAATTTGAATCAAAATTGACTAAATAAAATGAAATAATAACAAGTTAGCAATTCTTAAAGTAGTGCATAGAAACAAAACATGTTATTAGATTAGAATAAATCTATCTTTTGCACAGTCCTCCACAGCAAGAAAATGCCTCCATACAATAGTGTAGTGTAATGCATCCTTTATCTTGCAGCAAAATTTTCCCTTCAATTACATATTTGGCCCCTCTCCTTGATTATGTTTCTCTCTTTTTATATGAAAAGAGTTTCATACAAAATGTAACTACCTTCCATAACTAAAAGTTGTTATCCTCCTTTAAAGTTAGGAATGATTAATTATGAAATTGTTTTAAATCCCAAACTATAGCCTAAACATAAATAACTATATACAAAATACTACAAAGCTTTCTTTTTAAAAAATAATCTTGAGTCTTAATAAACACCAATTAATATTCTTCATGATTTTATTCTCGAGATTTGTGGAGAGTCCTGATGCAAAAATCTGGGTCCACATCACTCATTGCATACATGTCTAAATAAAGAAAATTTAATTAATAAACACTTTTATAACAATTGAGATAGCTACAGAATTGTAAATTATGTAGCTTCTTTCTTATTAAAAGAAAATAATAAAAGAAACATAAAATTAATTTTTTACCTGTCAAACAAAAGCATTAATTCCAATGATTCGAGCATCAAGAAGCAGAGTTTGTAAAGTCCGAGTTGATAAAAATATTAACTCTTGGTGAATTTATAGCTACTGAACCTTCTTTTTTAATTGGTTTGTCTTTGAGTTCTATTATTTTCTTCTCATATTCTGCAATAAGTGTCTTTTTATGGCACTTAAATTGTTCATTTTCCAGTTCTAAATCAACCATATTGGAATGTAGAATAGGTACACTATCATAAAATTTAGATTTCCAGACAGATGCTTCAAGATTATGATCAATTTTGGGATTTTTTTCTCTGAAAGTTTCTCCAATATAGGTGATGATTGATCCTTTATTTCTAAAATCGATTGAAGTATTTAGATCATCGCATGGATTTTTGACAGAGGGTTTAACATTTTGATTTGACCTTGATGTAGGTATTGCAACTATTATTTGATCAGGAGGATCAAAAGAAATATTATGGCCGCCTACAGAACTCTTGGATTCCAATTTTAAAGCTGGCTTATAACTCATGTTGTGTGTAACAATGTGAGATAAAAACTTTGAACCTGAGACCTGGGAGCACTCAACATCATTTTCCCCAATAGAATTAATAGACTCAAACCTTAAATCTACTTCTTCAACTTGGCCGATCATTTCATTTTTTATTATTACATACATCTACAATAGAGACTTTAATGATTTTACCAAGTTTTTTGGCTCATGCTATGCGTGACAGGTTTCAAACTTGCACTTGGGGATAAGTTCATATTATTATTATTATTATTATTATTTTAAACGAATTTGCATATTTAATATCTAAGTCTATAACATTAGAACGAAGAATCGATCCTGGAATTTTGATGTAAATGTTTCAGTTGTTGTTTGGACAGAGGATTGAAATAAATTTATATTCATACCTAAGGCTTTGGAAACAAACTCTTCATTCATCTGTATCTTAACATCTCCTATCGTGACAAATTTTCCATTGAAACTCAAAGCAAATGCTTTGTCTACCAGTTATGGACGTCGTTGGTTGCAACCTGAAAATAATCCTATAAAGAACCACAATTTTCTCCCAAATCGTGCATCTAACTCCAAAACTTCTCACGTGTCAGCTAAATGGGTTCGTTCTGAGAAAAAATCACATCTTAGATTTTTCATTTTCTCCACTAATTGGTCAGAAACGAAACTAAAAAATAATGACTCATTTCTGATTTCACCCCAACTCTATAAAATATAACCATGAAAGCTTAGTAAAAACTTGAACCACCCAGCCTGCTGAAAAAATGCATGATGGTCAGTTAGAGCCTCAATTAGCTCTGGTATTGCAAGTTCAACTCTTGATATTAGACTCATACTAGAAGATACTACCAAATCTCAGGAAGGAAACACCACAAAACTTAGGAACATAGGTAAGAACGCAAAGCTAAAAGGAAAACCTCATGAATGGTAAATCATAAAGCCTAAAGTGAAAACCCCCAAATGACCCTCTCAATGCATGTACCTACCCACTCTTTGAGTTTATGGATGCATTAATTCAAAGTTATGTTCAGTATTGAGGAGGTGTACTCGCTCAAGACAAGTGACATGACATAATGGTTATGAAGTGCCATTTGGAAAAGTCTTGTGATGAAAAGATGACCAAGGAACTCTCATGACTTAATCAAATGTGAAAACACTTAAACTATGTGTGAATTTAATTATTCATGATTTTTTGGAGAATTCACACAAGTTTTGAAAAAGTCCCATAGGCATAATGGTAAGTAATAACATACTAGACTCAACCAAATATGATATCCTTTGTAGAAGTTTTGTTCATTGATTTTATTATAATGTTATGTAAAACGATATAAACTTAACACGTAATTCATATTCAAATAATTCTATAGCTAATAACATTTTACAATTCAAAGCATGAACAAAACTAAAATAAGAATGTCAACTATCATTAACCATGAAAAAATAAGACTTGACCTAAAATGGATAAGTGTTTATAAGCCAAGGAAATATTGTAACTAAGACTCAATTTTCAATGAAATTCATGAAAATTTTGAAATACTCGTTGTGACTAAAACAATAATCCCAATCATATGGAAAACAATGAAATCTGTAAAAGCAAACTAAGATTGGAATTATTTCGAAATTGAATTTTGTTTAGATTCATGAAATTCAAAAGATAGAATGTTTAGTCAATTTTCAGATAAAGGATAAAAACATGTAAAGACATCAATGCTAAACCATGATACTCATAAATGATCACAAAATAAATCTATTTACAAATATTAAATAAAACCAAAATATTCAATCATATCAAAAGAAATTCACAAAAAATGAAGGGACCCAAATTTCATTATTGATCATTAAGCATAAATTTGGAAGGATGTTGTATGTCACAACAAGCCTACATGCATCGGGTTTTGTGCTCAAAAATTAAAAAATATGTCGGGTTTCCAAGACAAGTCATGATATCTATGATCCTTGACCTTCCATTTACTAGAAACGCTCTGAATCGACCCTTCAATTCTATTTAAAGGCTCTAAATTGAGCCATATAAAAGCCTTTAAGAAATTCATCATTGAGAGCAAATACACTCTAGAGAAATTCCACTTTATATTGAGTCTGCATCCCTTTTTCCTTGAAAGTCTGAACTTCTTTTGTGCTCATCCCCCAAGATCTTCCTATATTGAGAAGGAGAAACTCAATTACTCTGACTACATGTGAGTTTGCCTTTGTGGAGGATTGAAGTGGTAAAGGCCCAGGTGGAGGGACTTAGTTTCTCGGTTCTGATATGTGGCGTTACATAAGTTTTAAACCTATGTAGTTATGTTGATTACATTAATAGAAATACTATTTTCTTATCCAATTATATCTTGCAAATATTTGTAATACTTTCCATGGGCATATTTGTTATACATGTTAGTGGATTATGCTAGTTTATACGCTAACGTCATAAACAATTTCCACATGCTTGTGTATCTTGGATGTTGAGGACAAGTTGCAAGTATCAAGTGTTGGATCGTGAGCTCAACCATGGTCTTCTTTGGACGTCCAGATGAGGTAGGCTTCTAGCCTTCCTTTTGTTATCATTTCCTTTTATCTAGCATACTTGAGACTAGAGTTGATTTTTGGGTGTCGCTTCGTCTATTGTGGTTTACCTCCAGCCATAGAGAGATTTTCCTCGTAACAAAATTGGAGACTCCACAAGGAATGACCTCCATTTTGGGGTATTTTGTGATTTTTATCCTTTATTTCTCTCTATTTTCCTGAGTTTCTATGTCATTTGTTGCTTGAAAACGTCTATTTGGCTTTGTATATGAGTTTCTTTGCCTAACCCTTGCCCAGTCAGTGTCTTTCTTGGCATATGCGGGTTTCCCCTTGACAGTTGCATACATATGTGTGTTGTCTTTGTTTAGGGCACGTATATGCGCTTATGTTCCCTGGACAATCACGTACGTTATTTTCTAAGTCTTTTTGGCTAGGTTTGGTGTTTTTTGCGTATGTTTTGCTGGTTGTTGAGACTACTTGGGTCCCTGTCCTGACTGTTGAGTGCCTACAAAGTGATAGGAAGCTTCCTCATTGTTGAATTTTTTGGGCAAACACATTTCTTGTCATTTTTCTCATTTGTTGTCTTTGCATTCTGGTCTAAGTAGTCGCTTCTTGGTGTTTTGATTGGTTTTTCTTCTTGTGCTTGCAGTAGGGTGTTCCTGAGAGGTTGTTTATTCAGTCCTTTCATTTTCATTTCATTGTGTTGAAAATACAAAAAAAAATGTTTTTTTGCATTTTATTTAGAGCATTTGCACTTTTGTTGGCATTAGTCTAATTTTGGATTGATAGGAAATATTGCACTTCATTGAAATTTAAGAGATTGTGTTCTGAGAACAACATTTAGAAGCATACCATTTCTTTGAAAATCAAGACTAGTACTTAGCAATGTTTTTACATTTTCTTATTTTATATATATATGTTGAGTCATAACACCATCAGTTTCATGATCACACCTCTTGAGTAAGCAGAAGCCACTAAAATTAACACTAAATAATTAAAATTGATTAGAAATGATTTTATTTTTCAGGGTACACAAACAAGTGTAGGACCTAGGGCCTTGGAATAGGATTTTGTGAGTAAACTTATTCAAGGATATAAAACACAATGTATGTGTCTGACCAATGAGTGGTGAAACTCATTGTATAATTGGTGTCTTCAGGAGGCTCCTCTCACACCAGATTTAAGCATGAGGTCATGTGAAGTTGGTTCTGGAGATATCCCTCTAATACCTTCCTAGCATCAAAAATATTTATGGGGTTCTATTCGTATCTGTGGGTTTCGCTAGTGCCTTTACCTCCTTGAGAGATGGTGATTTCGAGACTTTAGGATTTTCTACCCTGCCCATACAGTGGACTGGACCTACGACTTCTCGCCTAAGTACTGGTTATACCATGGTGAATTTAGTTTCTTGACCCAGGTATCCACATAGGTTGCTTGCAGGGGTTATTCTCAGGTACCCTGAGTCAGATAGGGATCAGACAACACACATAATTTATGGAGGATTTTCTCTCCAGAGGAATCTGCCCAACTATTCTATGAATCCCACAAGGATACTTATAACTGATTATGTTACCTCCACTATTATTCGAGAGTCTCATCCCCTCCTGTGGGAGTCATACCTTCTTTAGTTTGGGAGGTCCCTTCAACCATCATATCTTGTTTGTGTACAATGGCCTTTAGTTTTATATAGGAGTGTGCTCTTTGTTTATTAAGTGGCCTTAGGATTTTGTTTTTCATTGCGAGTTTTGAGTCATCGTGGACCAATATAAGCCTCCCTACCAGTCTCACCATCTTTTGAGTCAAGTACCACAGTTTGGTCTGTTACCGAAGCCACCTCCTAAAAGGTGTAGAGTTCATAAACGTGGTATATATATCTTCGTCGCTTAGACTCACGATCATCCTACCATGAGTACTGAGTCAGATATGAATGTGTTAGGAATCCCATAGACTACAAACTCATCTATGATTAGTGGAGTCCCCTCAACTCCCTCATCATCAACTATTTGGATTCCAGAGACTCCCTCACTTAATGCTACCCAGCCTATGGTCTCTGCTCAGTCCATGGGGAAAAATCCTTTTGTATTTCTAAGCAGTACACCGAATCATTGTACTCAGTCAATGCCTTGGGCCTCTAATCCTTTCTCTTTTGGTATTCTAGATATATCTTCGCACTTGTCATCCTTCATTCCGACGTCTCATGTAAATCCTAGTTTTGGGTCTGGGGGCATGTCCCCTCCTTATAATCCTTTCTCGTTTGGTGGGGTCATATCCCTTAACCAAATCCCACTTTAGGAGGTTGGAATCCTCCTTCCTCCAGACCCAATCCTAGCTACAATTTCCAAAGGTGGAGTACTCAAATGGGTGGTCCTTCTACTTCTTATATTCTTTCCATCTAACCTTTTTCCACAATGTTAGTTCCTACGAACACTTTTATCATGGAAAAACTTCCTTTAACCTTTGGTGTTTCATCAGGGGGGAGTAAATTTTATAGTATGGGAAACACCCCACATGGATTTCTTTTGTCTAGGGGCAACATATGTCCTCTCATGAGTAACCCATATCATGTCTCTTTCTCCTCAAAAGTGGCTTCCTCAGTGATGATACCCTTAAAACATTTTATGAATTAGTTGGGAGGAGGATATTATCTTATCAGACAGGGCCATGGTGTATACCAGAAGCCTGCTTGGTCTATGATCTCTCAAAACCATTCTTTCCTGGGAGCATGGTCTTAGGTGTTGCAACCATGAATCCCCTGTTTGGCCACATTGAATCTACCAGACTTGTCGAAATTGATGAACGACCCAGTGCGTCATGATCTATCATGTCCCCCCATCCCTACCAAGCTTCCCTCTGACATTCCATAGCTTGAGGGAAACACTGGTGAGGACCCAGGAGATCATGTGACTACCTTTCACCTATGTTGCTTGTTTAACTCCCTTAATGACGATTCTGTTCATTTGAGACTATTTCAATGCACCCTTATGTGGGTTGTTGTGAAATGGTAAATCGAGTTACTTGGGGGAACTTAACAAACTTTCAATGAGTTAGTCTTGGTTTTTCTCAACCACTTCCAATTGTTGGTTTGTTATGATGCTGGCATAAAAAAATTATCATATTTTCGTCAAGATAAAGCCACCCACATCTCATATCATATTCAAGAGTGGCCTAGAAGGAAGAGGTTTATTAAATCTTACATTCCTCCAAAGTTTCTATTGGAATGGTTCCTCAAGTCCCTCTTACCTTGCATTTCTAACGATTTTTCTACTTCCGAAGTGACATACGAGGAAGAGGCCATCTTTAAAGCCCAATAGTTGGATCTTATATATGCTCAATCTGGGATGCTCTATGAAATTATTCCTAATGCACCACAATTGAATTACGATCCTAGATAAAAGCCTGGGCCTCATGTCGATGGTATCATAAGCTCCGCAAGTGCCAAGTCTACATACCAGGTGATGAACCAGCTGAAATATTTGTCTCTTAACTAGTTTGCAATAGGACAAGCTATGACTTCATCCCCATCAACCCATTCGGTGGATGTACATCATGTACAGTCGATGAACCTAAACGATAACCAACAACCTGTAGGGAACAAGAAGAAAGGTTGTAATAATAATTGTAAGGGTGGGAATAATAATAATAATAATAATAAAAGTAAGGGCGACCACAATAATGATAAATCTAATAATAATTTTGGTGAGGGAAAGAAAGAAAAGAGGAAGGTGAAGTTTCCATGTAAACTTTGTAAAGAAGATCACCTTACTCACTTGTGCCCCAAAATTGAGGAAGCCTCGAGACTGATAGCACAGTAGCTACTATGTTGACTAACCCATTTAGACATGATCATAATATGACCTCGGGAGCCTCCAACACTAGAAATGCATCTAGCGGAAGTAAAAATCCTTCGACACATGATGGTGGGAATCAATGCATCAATATGGTTTGGTCTGAGATTAGTGTAGCCACTAAGACTCGTGATTATGGTTCTTTGGAGTTGGTTTTAGGTCCAGAGCCTCCTCCTCCAAAAACACCTTTGCAGATTGATAATCTTGAACCTTTGGCTCGTGTTTCAAAAGGAGTCCTTAATGGATTTGCTCACAATCCTAATTCCAGACCCACCAAAAATTACTCGGTTGTCAAGGATTTACACTAAACCCCATGTGCGATGTCAGCTTTGGAGGTGCTCCAGACGTGTCCAACACAGAGGAATGCCTTTCTATCTACGTTGGTAGCTATAGACCCATGTGGCTCAAAATTTATCAAGTTTGATGTCACAGAAGTGAATCCTCACTTACCTTACCATGTGGCCTTTCAAATCCATGTGGAGAGTATGAATATTACCATCAAACATATTGTCATTGATGAAGGTGCTTTGACATCCGTAATGTCTCTATATTGTTGGAAATCCATCGGATCTATGTCGCTTTCTCAATCTATGACCATGCTAAATGCATTCGATGGACGTTCTTTTAGACCCCATGGTATCCTTCCTTATTTCCTGGTCCAGTTAGGTGATAAGACTATTGAGGTCGAGGTCAAGGTGGTTGATGCCCCTATTGACTATAATATTTTACTGGGGCATAAGTGGACTTACGCTATGACAACCATTGTGTCATCGGTATTCCATGTTTTATGCTTTCCTCGTGAAGGGAAGATTGTGACGATTGACCAATTGTATTTTGTGCACCCTAGTCTAACTACATTAGTGGTACCTTTGTTCCCTATGATCGATAATTCTTAGCAGGAAAATGAGAATGTTGGTGTCAGAATGTATTCCTCCTTGATAGGAACTTTTGATTTCTTGGCACCAAACTCATACATTAATGTCATCTCTAATGAGTCTTCATTGTCACTGAGGTCCATTTCTTTCTGTACTTCATATTTCAACGACCCATGGACCCTACCTTCTCCAACTATGTCGTATGAATATAATTCACACATCGGTATGGCGATGTCATTGTCTATAGTAGAGATTGTGTATCAGGTTATACAAGAAGCTACTACAAACCCAGATCCTTCCTCCTCATGGACGAAAGAGGTGGATCCCATATTATAGCCCATATGGGATGCACACTCATCTTGTTCACATGACTTCCTCGGTGATAATTTACCCTTATATGAATCAATCTTAGAGGCCATGTCTGTTCCTAATAGGCCTTGGGACGACCTTCATCATAGACCTTATTTTCTCCCAGAGCTTGAGAGGATTGAACATGATGAGTTTAGGTCCACCCTAAGTGAGATGGTTGGTCACACCATGGTTTCATTATATATGCATGGTATATATGCTGAAGGAAACATGGCAAAAATTTCCCCTACTATCATGATCGACATATCTTGAACCCCTCATAAAATCGAAAACATATATATCGGTGCAGATTGTTCGCCTGAAGAAAATCAGATTTACACTGATGTATTTAAGGAATTTTGAGATTTATTTGCTTGGTCGTATGAAGAGATGTCAGGGATCGACCCCAGTATTGTCGAACGTGAAATTAAAACTTATCTGAATGCTAATCTCATTGGACAACGAATTAGGTTTGTAAATCCTAGGAAGTCCCCTGCTATTAAGGCAGAGGTGGAGAAGTTGCTTAACGTTGGCTTCATCTACTCGGTTCCCTTGAACGAATGGGTATCCAACCTTGTTCTCGTATATAAGAAGCAAGGAACCATCCATGTATGTATGGATTTTAGGGACCTGAATAAATCTTGTCCTAAAGATAACTTCCCCACTCCATTTATTGATCATATTATTGATGAATGTGTGGGAAGAAAATTAATTTATTTTATGGACAGATTTTTAGGTTATAATCAAATTAAAATTAAACCCGAGAATCAACATAAGATGATGTTCATTTGTCCTTGGGGTACATTTTCATACCGGAAAATTCCTTTCAATCTTAAAAACGTTGGAGAAACTTTTCAATGTGCCATGACCTTCATGTTTCACAACCTTAAGAATATAGTCAAAGCCTATCTAGACGATCTTGTTGCTCACTCTCGCAAGAGGGTTGATCATCTGACTCACCTTCGACTAGAATTTGAAAGATGTCGCTATTATCGCATTCGGTTGAACCCTCACAAATGCATATTTTGTGTTAGGTCTAGCTATCTTCTGGGATTCATAGTTTCTGACATGGGACCATGGTGGACCCTATGAAGGTTGAGGAAATACTTTGATTGCCTCCCCCGCGCAATATTCGACAACTTTAGGGTTTACAAGGGAAGGCTCACTTCCTGCGTCGTTTCATATCCAAATGTTCCAATATAAATAAGGGTTTCATGTGTCTCCTCAAAAAGGACACTATGTTCATATGGGATGAGCAATCCCAAGAGTCCTTTGATGCTCTTAAGAAATCCCTGGTATCGACACCTCTGTTGAATCCCCCAGACTACAGCAGCTATTTCATTCTTTATATTACCACGTCTGAAGGGACAGTTGGTATGGTTCTTGTTCAGGAATATGACACACTCCATGAGCACATTATCTATTACATTAGCCGAAATCTAATTGGTCTTGAACTTAAGTACTTCGATGTAGAGAAGCTAGCCTTAGCAGTCATACATGTGATTCATAAATTATGTCAGTATATATTACTCTGAAAGACTACCATGGTTGTTGATATCAATCCATTTCCATACGCCCTTACAAATCGTATCATAGGGGGGGAATACAATAAATGGATTATGATTTTACAAGAATTTGATCTTGATTCTGCTTACGCGAAATCCAAGAAAGTGCTAGTTTTTTTGGAACTAATGTCAGACTTCCCTAGGAAGGATGAGGATATTTTTCATGATGATTCATTCTCTAATGAACACATCTTCCTTATATCATCTTTGGACCCCTAGTATGGAAATATTCTAATCTAACTTCAAACTCTGAATATTCCCCAACATCTTTCGAGAGATGACCGATGACATATATGCCATCATGCCAAAAACTACCTCATTATTTGTGACACGTTGTATTGTCGAGGGGTAGATGTTATTTTGCATCGTTGTTTGACTCATGAGGAGGATGAAAATGTTCTCAATGAATGTAATAGTGGGGCGTGTGGTGGTCACTTATCCGGGCTTGCGAGAACCCAAAAGATATTGTGAGATGGTTTTTTTTTGCCGTCATTTTTTTAAATATTTTGTAGAAGCGGGTCAAGAATTGTCACCCTTTCCAGGTGTTCACTCATAATAGGTGCTCGCACCTTTCCCCTCTTCACCTAGTCATGACCGTCAGTCCCTTCACCAAGTGGGGGGTGGACTTCATGGACTGCAACCTGGCCTCAGCTGGGGGGCACCATCATATTACTATGGCCATGGATTATTTTACTAAATGGGCTTAGGCCATGCCTACCCTTCAATCCGATGGTGAGACTGCAACACTTTTTGTATTCAATCAAATTATAGCTTGGTTCAAAATCCCAAAGGAGATTTTCACTGATCATGGAAGTCACTTCCAGAGTGAAATTATGACAGAGTTAGCATCCAAACTGAGGTTTAAACATGATCATTCATCCCCCTATTATCCCCAGGAAAATGGACAAGTACAGGCCATGAATAAATCTCTAAAAACCATTTTGCAAAAAAATGTCAGGTAGAGTAAATCTAACTGGCACATGATATTTACCCTGCACTATGGGCACACTGAACTAGGGTAAAGACTTCCAATGGTTTCTCACCATTTTAGTTAGTCCACGGAGTGGAGTCGATCCTTCCTATTGAAAGTGAAATATCTTCCCTTAAATTGGCAGTCGAGCTCCTACGTAACATGACTGATCTTGAAGAACTCCTTGTACACTTAGAGCAGCTCGATGAGAAACATCGAGATGCCTCTATAACTATTGAGTAAAATAATGATGTGTTAAGGTCTAATACGACAAGTTTGTTTATCCTCAATAGTATGTTGAGGGTGACTTGGTTCTTCTTTATGACCAAGCTAAGGAACCATTGGGGGCAGGAAAATTCAATCCCATGTGGCATGGTCCTTATATCGTGGGACGTGTCCTCGAAAAAGGATCTTATCAATTAAAATATTATGAAGGGAATATGTTGAAAGAGCCCATAAATGGGCTCTACCTTAAAAGGTATTATGCTTGAGACTTCGAGCTCGAGCGTGACCTTTGTATACTAGTGTATGTTAGTGTATATATTTTTCTCCTTATTATTTCGTGTCGCCAAATTTCTTATTGAGTTTTTCCTTGGTTGGAAGATGTCGATAGGATCTTTGGTGTTCATAGGATTTGCAGATGGTTCCAATTGTCATGAACATGGCTTCCACTGCTCTGGTTATCTATTCACCCGATGGACAATTGGTGTCTTCAAGAGGCGTTTGTATGGATCCATCAATGAATAATGTGGTCGAGTATAACGTCGTTATAGAGCTATTACACATAGTTATTTCACATGGTGTTCGATCTTTAGAAGTTCACCTGGATTCCCAGTTAGTTGTATGTCAATTGAACGACAGGTATCAAGTAAGAGATCCTACATTACTTCGATGTTTCCTTTGGTTACGACTTTGGGAACGATATTTTGATTTTATTACTTATAATCATATCCCTAGAATTTCTAATCATGTATTCAATGCATATGCTAATTATATTTTAGATTGACATATGTCACATAACTAAGTAAAGGAAAGACACATTCATACATTCATCCATTGTAATATATGCAAGTAAAGTCGAAGACAAAAATATTTTTTATATTTCATCCATTAAGTCCAAAACATATGGTGTTATAATACAAAATTGGGCTTGTATCACTTAAAAATACATATACAACCAGTACATCGCATAACCATGGAATCTAAGCATGAGGTCTCGGTGCGTGTCATGATAAAACACTATGGAGTTCGCAAGACGTCGAAAGAGTCTCACCCACACACAGGGTACACTCACAACATGCCTCTGCATAGCCTCTGGCAGATCCTCCACCTGAACCATAGGAATCATATGCATCAGACGAGATAAGTTTACCTGCACATTCTGTAGAAATCCCTCTGCATCCCCACCCACCATCTTATCTCCTCGACCCCTACGTCATTGTCATGGGTACCCATCCAGTCATCATGGACCTGTGTATGCATAAAAGAAATAACGTTTAATATATGATACCATACAAAATTATTTGCATTTTTGTTTGCATTTATCAAATCGAAAAACACAAAAAAATTAAATAGACAAAAATTAAATTCTCACCGATCTCTCCAAAGGTGGATCTTGTTAGTAATGGCATGTCATGATCCCCTCAGTATTTGATCCCCTCATAGGGATAGTCATCAATGGAAATGATATGTCATCACCACTAGTGAAAACACTTGTCATTGTAGGGGGTTGGTACCCTACCACCTTCGAACCGCCGCATCACCTTGGTCCACTGTGACATGGTTGGATCGTGTAGACCATGTGGAAGAAATTATACTCTAAGGATAAGATTTGAAACCCTCTCGAAGAAAAAACTACACAAAATGAATGCAAACCTGAAGTTCCTCATCCTCCCAAGTTTGTAGTCCGCCAACTAGCTCTTCATGTTAGCCAATATTGAGGTGCACCAATCGTAAACCATGGGTCTCAAACACTCCACAACATAGGACATAAGTGGCCTTGACGCATAATGCAATGAGTCTGATCCTGATATCTGGGTGAGTACTAAGATGGTGATATTCAGACTTAGGTTCTCAATCACCCTAATAGGGAGTTGGATCCCCACTTTCTCTGTGTCTACAACGTAGTAGGTGGCGATGTACTCCTCCATATTCTTCCCACCTCCAACCCCTAGGGCCTTGATATTTACCATTTCTCCTTGGAAAGACAACCCTATGATAAAATAGATATTGTCCACCTCAATTCTCAATGGTTTCCCATTGAGATTGAAGGTCTCAGTCTCCACATCCCAATAGTTTATCAATGTTTAGAGCAACCTCACTTGGGCCCTCATTCCTTCTATGGCCCAAAATTTATAGATCCCACATATTTTCAAATCTTGTTGGACCCTCATATCTCTTTCTACTACAACATAAAACTCCTCATGCTCCCTTTATCTCCATTCAATCACCATCTTGCAAAGGAAACATCAAATTTTGAGTCACATTTTACTAAAAAAAATCTTCACGTAGTTGTATGCAGGATACAATTATAAAAATCGCTTGTAGGGCTCGATATATGTGGGCATGATTCTCTTTTCCCACATACATGGGGTCGTATACGTGGCTTGATGAACTATAGCCTGCGTACACCCTAGTTTCAACCTTACGACCTCTAAAACAAAAAAATTGATCAGCACGAAATCTAAAAATTAAACCATGGAAATGGAAGAGTACATGATGAGAACTTACATGGTCCAGGAGGTTTCCAATTTTTTTTTATCGTAGCTCCCGGAATCATCACTGAAAGATCGTGGTGAAATGGCCTCAAAAGCACTATGTGGGTAAAAAAATCAAATGACATGGTAACATTTCTTATTTTTACTATTTGTTGAAAACATTTACCCACTTTATATAGTTTCTACCTTATCTTTCCTATTTTTGAATACCATATGGACTAATTGTGCACTATAAGACCTGGTTTGAAGTGGTTTTGTCCAGTGTTCTGATGGATTTCTGGCATTCTTCAACCCGTTTGTGCCTCTGGAAGGTATATACCATCACTGGCATATAGGATAGGTTCTCACCCCGCTTTTCACTTTTTCATTGTCCTATGACCAAAATTCACATGCCCTAGGTATGAACCCATTTTTTAATGACACAAAACCTTCTCTATGTCACTAGAAGTGGCATTATTAAATGGTAGAGACTTACAAAACATGGGTACCCTAGTTAAAACACTTTTTCCATTTGGAGTCCATGCATAAGTTACTCCATAGGTCTGGGAGTCCCTTATAGTCTCGATATTGGTTTGTGTTCAAACCTCATTACTCTTACTCATTCTCATTTTGACCACTACCTATGGGACTCCCACCAAGTCTTAGTTAAGCTCTTTTCTGAATCCTGAAAAAATTAAAAGATTGTCAAGTGAACTTGTTTCTTTCACACTTGTTAAATGGATTTGAAAGGATGTCTATTTTGGTATAATTTTAACCATTTTCCGGACCAAATAGACTACTTACGAAAAATGAATACTCTAGTCACCATTGGCTAGAAGAATTCTCCTAGGTATTGTTTTATACTTTTTCAAGCCCAAGGGACTAAATCTACGAAAAAGGACGCTACTAAAAGTTTCCAGTTCCAAGTTGTAATTGCATCCCATTATCCTGCTTGCATTGTTGATCATAATGTCAGCTCCTACGTTCTCGTAATAATCCTCTTTCCCCAACAATTCTCAGCATTATCCAAGCAGTGCCTTCCATATATCCTTTACATCTTAACACCCTTTACCCGAAGAGGAAACATCCCCCCAAGTGTTCATGTCCTGCATGTGTTCCCTTGCATTGAGCATAGGTATGTTCCACTACTTAGAACTAGTTACTTACTTGTGACACGTGTTTCATCTCTTGTATCATAACATTTCTTTTACTATGAAAAAACAAAAAAAGACCGGTGGGAAATTAATATTATCTCATATCGACAACAATCATGTCACCTTTGAAAAAAACACAAATTCTTGAGTCCATTTCATCCAAGGTTTGGGTTTAGCATGGCCTTAGGAAGTTGAACTCGTAACTTAGAGTCTACTCCTCCGACTATTTATTCTTCCAGTCCCTATGGATATTTTGTTGATGCCTCCTATGTCACAAACTTTTGTCAATGATCAGTGTTAAGTATATGTTGTATGGGTTATCCATCCATCTCATGCTCTTGTTCAAAGGAAGCATAAGCATGTGTCAAACATTCCTCAAAATTATTGACTTTGGATGTTGGTCATCCCCTTATAGGTGAATCTCATAATCACATGAATTTGTTGTCCTACTTTGCACCCTGGGCCTACTTCCATCATTGGTAGGTGAGTTTGAACCCAAAAGATGAAATATCTCCATTGGTCATTGACTAGGGGGGGTTCCCTTCTGTTCAATGACAAGATATCTATTCACACATTTGGATTCATGCAGTGTCTTGGATTCTATTAGACCCTATTGGTGGTTTCCTCACCTTTTTCGACAATTTTCATTATTGGTTGCTAGTCAGAGGGTCTCTTTTGTGTACTACTTGCATCTGGTGCATGTTAGAGATGCACATGGTCGTTGGTTCGTGAACATCCTATTCATCTAAGTTATTCCTAATCATAAAGATATTCCTTTGTACCTCACACTGGATGATGAGAGATTCCTTAATGCTCTCCTTTCAACGGGTCTCATTCCATCGACTTCAACTAATCTATTTTGGAATTGATATCTAGAGTCATAAGAGTACCTAGAGGCTTGCAGTCATCAGTGGTAGGTTCTCCCACCATCGAAATTTGGGAATACATCAATGTCTCCTAATCGATGGAATCTTCAAGTGTTCAACCTCAACACCTTTATTCACACTTGTTGAATGTACTTGGTGCCTTGACACCTACTTTCATTATCAGTGGATTTTCTCTCATTTTTTAATGGTTTACCTCAATGACTGATAATCAAACAAAGTCTCATTGTGTTCGAATTCAACCCCTTTATTCACATAATGTAGACATTCACCTTCGACAGATTGTGTAGAAGACCTCCAGTTCACAGTAGCAACATCCCATATCTTTTGTTTCTTTCATCGGACCAGTACCTATATGACTTCAATGATCATGGAAGATTAGATTTTACTCCGTTCCATACAGATATATTCAGTTGATTTTGAGTGTGTATTCCATTGTGTCTTGTTCATGACTATGAAAACCTATGGCATATGTCCACTTTTTATTGCCTATTCATGTCCATGAACAACTATTTTTAATACATCCACATGGATCTGTATAGTAATCAAGATTGGCAACCATGTGTACAGAGTCAATATTAATTGTAATATTCTAATAGGTGACTAGTTCTTCTAGATGGGTCCTCACTACTCCACTTCTAGGAATTAAAATGTATTTAAACCATTGCAATTTCTCCTATGACCTCACACATTAGGGGGCATATCTTATAGAAATTTTTTCCACACTCCATGCATCTTTCTTTGATGGCCTTCCCTTTCCCTCTACAGACTCAAATTCCTCATTTTTCTCATTCAAGAGTCGTAAATTCAAAATTTTGTACATATACGCGGGCCATACTTAGACAACTCGCGTATATGTATGTTGCTCGATTACAACCTGCTTACATCAGGTTTTGTGCTCACAAATTAAAAAATATGTTGGGTTTCCATGCCAAGTCACAAGATCTATGATCCTTGACCTTCCATATACTGGAAACACTTCGAATTGACCCTTCAATTCCATTTGAAGGCTATAAATTGGGCCATATACAAGCCTTGAAGACATTCATCATTGAGAGAAAAAACACTCTGGAGAAATTTCACTTCATATTGAGTTTGCATCCCTTTGTCCTTGAAAGTATGAACTTCTTGTGTGTTGATGCCCCAAGATCTTCCTCTCTCGAGAGGGAGAAACTCAATTACTGTGACTACTTGTGAGATTGCCTTTGTGGAGGATTGAAGTGGTGAAGGCCCAGGTGGAGGGACTTAGTTTCTCGATTCCGAAATATGTCATTACAAAAGTTTGTCACCTATGTACTTTTGTTGATTACATTAATAGAAATTATATTTTCTTGTCCAATTATATGTTGCAAATATTTGTATTACTTTCCATGGGCATATTTGTTATACATGTTAATGGATTATACTAGTTTATATGCTAACGTTATATACAATTTCCATATGCTTGTGTATATTGGATATTGAGGACAATTTGTAGGTATCAAGCATTGGATCGTGAGCTCAACCATGGTCTTCTTTGGATGTTTGGACGAGGTAGGCTTATAGCCTTCCTTTTGTTGGCATTTCCTTTTATCTAGCATACTTGAGACTAGAGTTGATTTTTGGGTGTCGTTCCATCTATTGTGGTTTACCCCTAGACATAGAGAGATTTTCCTCACAACACATGCACTTACTTAAATGCATGCAACACTATGAAATGTGCACACCCTTTCTTTGATAAAAATCCTCGCGCACTACTCAGACGCGTGCAAAACTAAAACTTGGTGAAAACGACTCACCAACCTATATGTACATTTACATTTACAATTGGTACCAACAACTCACTAGCCTATATGTACAATTACAAAGGGGTTCGGATTAGGGACATTACACATGGAAGGGGTGGATTTCTCACACCCTCCCACCCCTCTCATGCCAAGCATCGACATAAAACTATCCACCTCCATGGGAGGGGCAAGGGCCATGCAGAGGGCTAAATGGGGTGGGGGGACGATACCAAGAATCGCCCCCCAACCCTTTAACATATTTTTTGTTTTTTTTTTCTAATGTTGTTTTAGATTATTTATTTATTTTTGTTTAAATTGTTTTGTTTTTTATATTTTTTAATGTTTAATTTCCCTTTTTAATGTATTTTTTTAATTTTTTAATTTTTAGATTGGTTTTTTTAATCTATTTTTTTTTACATAGAAAGAAAAACTAATTTGTTCTAGTCGTGTTTTTTTTCCCTAAAACTTAAATTTGACGCCCCTTAAAAAGTTAAAATCTATGTTTTTAATTTTATTTCAAAAATATCAATTTTTCATTTTTGTTTAGTTTTCTGCCTTTTATGTGATTTTTTTTACAATAGTATTAGTCTTTAAGGACACAATTTTAAAAACATTGTAATTTTAAGACCAAAAAAAGAAAGGGGGTGCTACTGGGGTACCTCCTTTCGATTCGAGGGTTGATTTGAGGATTTTTGTTGCAATGGTACTAGTTGTCGAGGCCATGGCCACAAAAAAGTTACAGCTTTATACTAAAAAATAGAGGGTTGGGTGCTATTGGCAAAACCATTTTTCGATTCAGGGGTTGATTTTAAGATTTTGATTTTAATAGCACTAGTTTCTAAGGTCATGGTGTCAAACAAGCTGCAATTTTATCCCCGAAAAAAAGACTCGACGTCGTTGGTAGCGCCACTTTTCGATTCATGGGTTGATTTTAAGGTTTTGGTCAACATCATGATGCGGTTGTTAAGGCGACAGTCACAAAGGGCTATATTTTAACATAAAAACAGGTTACTATTGGTAGTACCACTTTTGAATTTAATGGTTGATTTTGGTATCTTCGACCCAAAAATATGAGTTTTTTGCAGTAGAGTTCTTATTTTGACTTCACATTTTTTGTCAAGTTAGTAACTATGTTATATTTCATTCCAAAGAGAAATGATAGATATAATTTTGATGACTATATGTCAATGTCATTATTTAATTATATGTATAAATCATTATGGAGATTTTGGCTAATAGACTTAAAGTATTTTTTAGGGTTTATATCAGAAGAACAATTTGGATTTATTTTCAATAGGGAAATTCATGATGCTCTTAAAATAGCACACGAAGGTCTTAATTCAATTAAATTATTCAAAAATGTTAGCATCATCTTGTGGCCACAACATCTCCCCTTTTATTTTTCTTAAATAAGTAGAAGAAAAGGGCACCCGCACTAAAATTTTAGCTTTAATGTGTAATCTATTACTATTCAGGACCTGTTGTATATTATTTATCTAGTTTGGGGGGAGTTTGGGGGTTGATCTTTATTGACTTTGTATTTTTCATGATTCCTCTTGAGCCTTGTACAAATTGTTCCCATACATGATTCTTTGGCTTCTACTGCTCCTTCTATCCTTCAACATGCTCCTTATAAATAGTCATTTGAGACTCTTTTATCCATTGATCATGTTTATTGAGTCTTCTGAGTTAATGTTTGATTGATATTTAACTTTTATTTTTCTATAATGACTTCATGCTTTATCTTGTACCTTGAAGGAATGATGCAAATTTGAAAAGAAGAGGTGCTTGTCTAAGGATGAAGGAAATACATAAGACATAAAAGTATGCAATAATGGAGTCAAAACAAATAGATGTCAAGATGTGTTATGATTGAAGAAAGGAACTTGAAGGATGATATTACAATGTGATCATGATGTTAATCCGTCCTAAGGTCAAGTTTGAGTATCCTAGGATAACTTCTATAATGCATCATTAATCCTTGTCTAGTAGACCTTGGTAGCATTCCATTGAGGCTCTTAGGATTATTGACGTTACGGATTGCCCCTTTGAATTTGAGGTTTGATTTTTCTATCATTCCATTTGGCCTTGTTCTTTGAATTATTAATGGTGTCGTGAGGAGCTAGTGAAGGTGTAAAGAAGGCAACTTAAAGCATGATCTTATGTGAATTTCTCACCACAATTTAATCATCTTCTCATTTTGCAGGAAATTCAACAAGTTCTCCTCTTAATGGGTTAAATGTTAATTTATTGGTTGGCTTTAATGCTTTGGATGACTTGTATTAACATTTTGTTTTGTAGGGAAAACCCAAATTTCTATACCTACAACAACCTTGGAACTCCTTTCCAAACCATGAAAACCTCAATTTTTGCCTTGGGAAACCCCAATTTCTTTATATGTCAGCTTTAAATTTGAAATGCATGCCCATGGGAAACCCCTAATTTTATTAATCTTGGTCATTAATTTTTCCCATCCTTTAATTAGTTTATGTTTCTTTTATCCAAATCCAAGCAACCATCCACAGGGTCTTCATTAACTTTATTTTATCTTCCTATATCCTAACTCGAACTCATACAAAATTTTACCATCATTAACTCCAATATCCAGAATCCATACATTCAGAGTTTTCATCATCCAATTATTTTTCTCTCCAACCTGAATGTCAAATGGTGGAACCTATACAAAATGGAACCTTGTAAGGATCTGGGTTGGCAAAGTATCAGAAATGCAGTTAATCCCTTTTAAAATATTTTTAAACAAGAGCTAGATATGGTTATCACTTATAACACTGCTTACTTTATAACGAAACCTCGACTATGTGGAACCTTCAATCTGAGTATCTAGATTCTTGAAATAAATTTATTTCAACTTAAATGGAGGTCCAGATCCATATTTTTGGTATTCTAGTTACAACAGATTTTAAAATTGTCCTCTTCCCAATTTAGACTAAAATTTGATCGACTTTTCCCACACTTGCGACAATAAAACTCTAATTTTCAACAAAATAATTGAGTGCTATTGAGCAGTTATGGAGAAATCAGAATAAATTATAGTCTAGATCAAAGCAATGGACCCGTTGTAGCTAGACATCCAAGTGAACACAATTCCAGCATGCAAGGTTTCATTTAAAATGTTATGAAGAATGAGCCATCTAGACCATCCAGATATTCGACTCTCAATAAAAAATTTGTTTTAAAATTCTTCCGCTAGCCCGGATTGTGGACTCCACAATAGACTTCCACATCAAAGGTTCCATGCTTTTTCAAAAGTCACACCATCGAGCACCCGGTCTAAAGGTATGTTGGATTTTTTGATTGATGGTTCCACTTCCAGGTTCCATCACTTTATAAATTAAACATTGATCGATCGCAAGGTGAAATCTATTGAAAAGTGATACATCCGGGTATCCGAAATTTGTTAAACAAAAAATAATTAAATGGATTTATAGATTGGTCGACCTCCAAAATTATGTTATTTTCTCTCATTGTGTGGATTAGAAGAAAGTCACCATTGTTGTTGTTTTATGATTCTCATCTCTTGATATTTATTGCCATATGATTACAAACAAGATTTATTTTTATATCACAGTCATCATAGAATAACTAGACACTAAAAATATCAACTATAACAATACAGTTAAAATAAAAATATATAGAAATATTAACCATGCACAGTAGCCACAAGAACACAAGATTTATCCTGGGAAACCCAACCTTGGGAGAAAACCCAACAACCTTTCTATAGAATAATTCATTCCAAGATATTACCAATACATCACCATCAATAGTCAAAATACCATACAGAGAAGATCATCCCCAAGGCTAGCATCACCAAGACCTAGCGCCTCAATAAGATGACCAAGAATAACCAAGCAAGAGCTTCTCCAAGTGTGGCACACCCTCCAAGTTACCAGAAAACTAGAAATAACAAACTTACCAAAAACTACAGCTGCAACTGCCTTGTGCTCACTCCAAAAGGAGTTGTCTGTCTGTCCAAATGAAATGAACCAGTCCTTTATTTATACTAATCTAGGGGCCAGTCTGGGGCTGACTTTTTATTTGTGGGTCTTCAATTTCTTTATTATTTTCCTATGGGGCTGACTTCTCTTCTTGGGTCTTCAAATTATTCCTGGGGCTTCTTATAATGGTATTGTTGGCCCTTGACCAAGCTTTGAGGAACATTTGGTCATATTTGACCATTTTTTTGACTTCGACAGCCTATCAAACATGGAGCGCCAGGCGAAGCAGAGATCACGGGATCTCAGTCCATTTTTGGGCCCCTTTTAGGGTTTTGGGTTAATGTAATGGGAAAGGGATGTCGGCCCATGGGTTTACCCACGTTTAGGCCCACTTTTTTAATGTATAAATAGAAGGATAGACAATATAAGAAGTAGTAGATGTGATTGCTTAGTGCAAATTGGTAGTGCATCTATGTGATGTTGAATAAGTGCTCTGTGCGAAGTGTGTAAGGTTTTCAAGGCTAAGTGCAAGTTACTGTGAGGTTGCTATAGAAATCCAAGTGGTGTAACGCAAGGAAGAAGGATCTTGCGAGCTGCGCAGATCTTCTGTCCTATGTGAAGAAGGGTTTGGAGGCTTTGTGCTTGTAACAGATTGGAGACGATAATAAAGAAGAAGATCTTGTGAATGTAGCCCTAGGGTGGGGGGTGAACCACATAAATCTATGTGTTATGCTCTGTACTTTGATTCAATGTGTTTATCTTTGCTTATGCTATGTGCTTTGATATATCCATTTATGCTCTGTGCTTCTTAGATATATATGAATGTTAGATCTTATGTGTATGAGGATGCTTAGTGTCGATCTACTGGATCTGATCTGGGTTACTATGGTTAAGTGTTGAAATACTGTAGATTTGAGTGCACACCGCGATGCTCTGTGTTGTCTGTGAAGTATAATAAGGGTTGAATATTGACGAATGAACGATGTTAGGTGCTTTGTAGACAATATAATCACAGATACGTGTCCCATCTAAGGTTGCAGACACCTGAGTCTCATAACCGCCCCTGCCTCTACCTCGGGTGAGACTTCATCTACTTCGCAGGGGTTGCCGAAAGGGCCAGTAGTTAGCGCTTTGTTGGTGAGCTCTTGAGCATTAAACCCTGGGTCTGCCCCTGTGCCAACAAATGTGATGCAAGAGCATCGCCAACAACAAGTGAGCATGGGACAAACACCAACGCACTTTGGCACGTGATGAATTGTTTGAAATGTTTTGAATTTTGATGCACCAAACATAAATGAAATAGTTAAGAAAGGGCGTACTTGTAGATTGTAATCAAACCTTGAGCGTCCCGCTCTCGTTTGAAGGATTAAGAGGCATTTATGCTAGTAACTGTAAGTAGGTAGCTTTAAATTCTTAGATTAGACAGTTTTAGGAGCCGGAGGGAAAATGGATATAGACACCCTCACTTGTATCATTGTAACATTAGCAGCATAATCAATCGAAGAAAGCATAGGAGAGAAGAAGCAGAGAGATGTGTAAAGTAAAAAAACCCATGTACAGAAGTTCTGGATTAATACAAAGATCTTTAGTTCAGACTCATGGTGTTCAATTGCTTTCTGTGTTTGTACATGCTGATTGATATATGTTTGTTACTCTATGTTATGCATTTGCTTTGATGCGTGAATGTATGATTTCATATTTAATGTCTGAAATCTGAAGAGAGGGAGAGTAAGGAATGAGTTTCAATTGTTTCTCTGTCTGAGCAAGAGTTTTCCTGCAAGGAGTGCAGCGAAATTGTCCGCAAGGTGTGCGTTGACAGAAATCAGAGTTCGTCTCTGAAATCTTAGGAGGGATAACATTGTTCTCATTCTCGTAGAAGTGCAAGTTAAGCACAGGAGCCGTGCAAGGTGTGTGCAGGCCGAGTGAAATCTCAGAGCTTACAACCTGAGGGAGTTGTTGAAGGATTATTGTCGCAGAGAGTGCGCAGAGTCGAAGAGGTTCAAATACTTAGAAGTATTTGAAGAATTGTTGCAAGGAGTGCATGCAGGAGTCTTCTTGAAGACTCGAGTTGTGGAGAAAGCTTAGGAGGGATAGAGTCTTCGAAGTTGTCGAAGAGAAGCTCAAGAGAGCTAGTGCCTTGAAGTATTGTAAGAAGGCGCAGCGACGTTGTTTTGCAGGTGGATAAGTTTTGTGGAAAAACACTTTGTTCATTTCGTAGGAATCATCAAGGAGAAATTGGACAGTCAGAATTTTCCGTGGAGAATTCGCAAAGTCCCGAGAGTTGTCAGATTGTGCAGAGGAGCAGTGGAGTTACGGTTTAAAACCTTTGCATCAATATTCGTGAGGTTGCAAAAGGCGAAGTCATGAAACCGCAAAAGAATCTAAGTCGTCCGTTAGAAGGAGGACACGTGTCACAAGATCACCCGTATTGGGGATTCGGACACTAGAGGTCAGAAAGAGAAATCCTTCAACTTCGCGAGTGGCGAAGTCGCGAGAGAATTGTAGCCATCCATCGGAGGAGGACAGGTGGCAGAGATCAAGGGATCTCGCGAACTTGGAGGTTTGCAAAGTGAGAGCCCAAAGATTTGGTGCTCCAAATCACGAGTGGCGAAATCGTGAGGAGCTAGGACAGCCGTAGGATCTGAGCCAACAGGGGCCGTTGGATCACTCACGTAATCTAATTTCGGGGTTTCATGGGTTGAAGAACCGAAATCTTAGCATCAGGATTCACGAAGTCGCGAAGTCCGGAACTCCAAAAAAGGCGAGAAGTTCCGTTGTGGGACCCGCGTTGACGACGTGTCGACATTTCGACATTTCGGCATATCGGCGGATAGGAAGTCGAGACTTTTGTCCCAAAAGTCCCGAAGTCGTGAGTTGCGATAAGGAGTAGCGAGGAGTTCAGGATCTCGGCACTTTGGGTGTCGGGATACAAAGGAGGTAGTGCTTCGGGAAGCAAAGTCACAAAGTGTCGAAGATGGGCACGAGGGACACGTGGCAGAACCAAAAGGTGGGGCCCGTGTGATTGGCAGGTGAACATGCATCGCTTGGAGGAAGGAGTCAATACTCCATTGACTTCTCGCGTCTCGGGGATTCGCAAGATAAGAGCATGAGAGCTCAACATTGAAACTTGCAAAGTCACGAGTAGCGAGAACGCTAGGAGAAAAGTCAACATCACTTCTCGGGGTTTCATGAAAGAAAGGTGTCAAGATCTAACGCCACAACTTGAGAAGTGGCTAGTAGCGAGAGGAGCTAGCGCTAAGCTTAGCCGATGGTCACGCGTGGAGGGCACTGACAGAGGGGAGCTATACCCATTTCGTGATCTCGGGTATCACGAGATTTGAAAGAAAGAGTCGGGAGCCACGACTCACGAACTCGCGAGTTGCGAGTTGCGACAAGCGCCTTTGGAATTGGGCCTTGGTCATAGCATTGTGGTAGCACGAAGGGGCGGAGCTCACGCCTAGTTTTTTTTGCACAGGAGAGCTTCTGAAAGGACCCGTGGATCGACTGAAATTGAGATTCCAGCAGGGAGTCGAAAGAGCCGATCCGGCTCAAGAAGATAAAGAATGATCCTGTGAGCGGATCTCGGCCCGAGGGCCGATAGGTCTGCATCAAAATGGTTCCGTTGTCGGGACTGAAACTGTGATTGTTGGGAACTAAGGAAGAAGAAGCTTGGTGAAAATATTCATCATGAAACTGTGGAAGCTTTGTGCGTGGACTTGTTCCCCAGTACGCAGTATTGTACTTGATCTAAAAAGAGAAGGCCAGATCTGAAGAAAAAAAGCGAGATCTGAACGTTTCTGAAGAAAAGAGGTAAGATCTGTAAGATCAGTGCTCTGATAAAAGTAAGAATAGTTAAAAGTTTTTACATCTGAAAGCTTTGTGCTTTGTAGAAGTAAGATAAGTGGAAATTTTTGTTTCTAGAGCATGGATCTAGGTATGTTTGATAGACTCTGTCCTAGCTTGAAAACTAGGGCATTAATAGATGAAAGAAAGTTTGATGTGAATAGATCTGATAGATATGTTATACCTATGCATAGAAAGAATGTTTGGACTAACAAATGGATGCAGGATCCTAGAAAGAATTTTTTACAGGCTAGCTACCATGATCCTGGTGCACAGTACATAAGAAGTTGGGAATCATTTAAGAGAAAGAGAGGATTAACCCTATGTTGCAGTTGTAGAATACCGGGACATCTTGCTAAGGAATGCCCTGGTAGGAGATCTAGTTGCCTATGTTGCAAAGCCTTGTACCATGAAGTATTGGATTTACCTAGAATGATTTCTAAGATTGAAGGCATGAATTTGAATGAAGAAAAACCTAAGGCAGATCCAGAAATAGTAGAACCCCAGAGAGAATCCGAGATGATATTTCTACAGATGAAAGACACCTTGACTTACCACTAACATGTTATGCTATCAGAGATCTTTAAAGAAAAAGAATGCATCGAAACAAGAATAGGGGAATTCGACATTGACTGTGTTTTAGATGAAGAAACTCAGGTGAATATCATGCCAGTAAGAACTTGGGAAGCTATAGGAAGGCCTGTTATGATCCCTTCATTAGGAGGAATATGGATATTCAGAGGAAAACTGGTGAACCTGTGTGGAAGGCTCACTTGGATATCTGTGAATGTCAATGGAACTTCGATAGAGGAAGATTTTGAGATTATCAAATTTATTGAGGACAACACCCCGTTCACTATGTTACTTGGAAAACCTTGGATTGAAAGAGATCAAGCTAGAAAGAAGGAGGAAGAAAATGTATTACAACAGCAGAGACAAGAGCTAAAAGATTTCATGACCAGAAGGATCGCGCAATTGATTGAGGAACAAGAGAATAAATCAAAGCTATTTGACACTAGAAGCCTAGATGTCAAAGAATTAGGGGAATCACAGAAGATTGGAAAAATCTGTACCATATATAGACGAAGTTGTTCTGTTGAGTCTTGAAAAAGAACCTCAGCAGCGCGAAGTGACTATGCCCAAGGAAAATAAGAATCAGAACGAGAAAAGAAATACCGAGACGAAGCTCATGGGGAAGAAGGCTAGAAATCTAAGTAAAAAGAGAGCTCAGATCGATAGGCTACATAGGGTTCCAAAGGGAACCTCTCCAAAAGAAAATTTTCAAAATTAGAGCTTTGTCGAGATATCAGAACAGCGACATGGGTCACTTCTCCATGGCAAAGCAATATAGCCATTGGAGGTCGATATATCCGTTCGACTGTCGCTCCGAACGGATAGAAAAGCATTGATGGCTCATCACCAGACCGTTAGACTGCACCATAACGGATAGAACCAGAGTTAAGGAAGCCCCATATCCGTTGCAAACAATCTATTACAGAGTTACTTACTTAATCCACCATGCCATGCACGGAAGACACTTTTTCTAATTGTGAATTTGAGTCTGCAAACTACCTGAATTGTGAACAGTGATTACTCCGCCCTTACTCTCTACCTTACTACAGTACCTACATTACTTTGAGAACCCGACCTATTGATCCTGAGCATATATGTGCAACGAATTTAGCGCAGCTGAAGAATCTGTAAGAGAGGTCCTCACTAGCCTCAGAGCCGAAAGAGTCATGTCGGAACGAGGATTGTCTACAGGTTTACAAGCATCATCGATGAGAGGAGTGCAAGCCTCCCCATCGACTACTTGAGAAGGAACATCCCGAGCCAACGCAAAAAGAAGAACCAAACATAAAGACAATATGGCCAATGTGAAGTTGGTTCCATCCATCCTACCTGCTTACATACCACCTTTGAGCGGTGCGATCAATAGAGATAGTGTGCCTAGAGACTTTGAGTACACTCTAGTCACTGTGTACCTACCAAAATGAGTACGTGCATTCCACGCAGATCACGACAAGATCGCATCATTGAAGTTTAGTGAATTCAACCTGGGGGATCGTAAAGTTTACATCATACTTGCCCTGTACAAGTACCTAACCAGAACCAAGGGAAAGAATTTGAAGATCGTCCCTCAGCAATGGACGATGAACCTCGCATAGTCCACTTTGCTCAACGTTACAAAGATACCACACTTCGGCAGACACCAGGAGGTGAATGCTTGTGTGAAGCTGTTGTTGGTGAGTTACCATGGAGGATACTTATGGTTAAACTGTCGCATAACAGTTGATCCAGCGTTGATCAATCGGATCATCGGGCTTAGCATGTAGAGCCCTGATCCCCATGATTACTATCCTGGGAAGACCGTGGATCGTGCTCTTGCTCAAAATATCAAAGAATCTTATGGCGATGTTGAGAAAGGCACGCGAGGTTACAAGGTGGATTTTATTGAAAGTGGCACAATGCGCCTCGCCTGTCAACTAATTGCAGGGAAGTTGGTATGCAAGAATAGACCAATGCAAGAATCTATCTTTATAGTCCACCTCGCAGGGAAATGCGTAGAGGGACTACAGATGAACTGGGTGAAGTACTTGGTGAATCAACTAGAGATTGACTGCAAAGAAGCCCAGGATCAGGGGCATGAATTTCATTTTAGCTAGCTCTTGATACTTATAGCTTTCGTTGCATGGGAGCTACCAGAAAGTGAAACCTTCCTCGACATTGACCCCTTTGAACCACTAGTTGCGAAGTTCAGTACACTGTGGTACTCGAATGACATGAACAAGCAGTCGCAATCCAATGTCGTATTCCATACCTACTACACCCAGTTTAAGCTCATCATCCAATCTGAGCCTCGCATGACCCCGAATACATTACACAGGTTTCGACCTCTGATAAAGTTTAGTGCAGACTGCCATTTTATATATATTACAGCACGCACTGATGAGAACATGGAACAAATTCAGTCTTATTATAAGTTAACAGAAGAAGACTTGGAGGAGATCACCAAGGAATGGTCGGCGAACCTCCTTATTCCAACAGACCCCGCAGAAGTGTCTGACATTGACAGCCCAGAAGTTGTGTAGAATACACCTGGGCCCAGTAAAACAAAGAAGATGAAGAAGATTGAGGAAGTCCAAGATATAGACAGCCTATCTGTGAGGACAACTTCCATTACACCAGACCAAGGAGGTGATGGAAAAGACTTAGAATAAATCGAACAAAGACCAAAAGACGAAGTAGAAATCATAAAGAAAAGGAAGGGTTCACCTCTGTAACCTTCCTCCCAGAAGAAATCAAAGGCACCTGTAACTAAGCTACAGACCACGCTCACTCCATATTACTTCAATTTCCTTATCACAGCTATGAATGAAGCTATAGATGAGATAGAAAAAAAGTAGGAAGCTAAGAAAGAGACAATGTACAACAGAATTGAGATCGAGCTCCAAGGAGTGTAGTAGGAACTTTAGTCTAGCCGCGCAGTCTCCATTGCGCCCCTGCCAGAAGGAACAACAGAAGAGGGAAATGAACCAATTCAACTCTGCAAGATTGTTGACACAGTCGAAGTATGCCTTCGAAAATCACAGGAAGAAACAGTGCAGGCCACCCAGGCCTTAAAGCAAGCACAAGAGGAAATCATTGAACAACGTCGAGCTGCACAACAAGAGAAGGACACTCTCTAAGTGAAATTTGAATAAGGCAGAGCGAAGATCCAAAACGAGAAAGAGCATATGCTCGCGAAGTAAATTGGGATTGAAGAAGTAGTCAACAGAGAATTTCGCTCTGTGACCGGCTTAGAGAAGAAGGAAGAGGACCCCATAGAACACCAAGTGATGAAGCTTGTTGAATTTATTCAGCAACTTCAACAAAGATTCATGGAATTAGAACTTCAGGCCATACCAAGCACCTCACAAGAAGAATGCGACCAGCAAGAAATGACTGCTCGGAGCACAGTCGAAATTATTAAAGCATTGACTGAGGAATGCAAATAATTAAGTAGCAGAAGTGTGCAGATATATGAGAACCTAACTGAGAATCTAGAATTACATAAATTGGAGTCGCAACTCCAGGAGGCGAAGGATGAAGCCGAAAACTTACAGGTACAGCTGAAGGCCCTATCACCCGTAGAGAGAATGAATCGATCTCACGAGCAGCGCACCGCCCAACAGCAGATCCATACGATCTAGAGCAAGGTAGTGGAAGTAACTCAACAACTTCAACCTATGCAGGATAAGGCATGTCAACTATTTACAGAGATTGAGAGGCAAGGAATAGAGCTGGAGCAGGTCGTGAATTCAGCACAACAACGCCTTGAAGGGCTAGTGAATAATGCACTTATCCAAGAGTTCGCAAAACAGGAGGTCATAGCACAGTGACAAGTCGAAGCAGCGCGAGCTAGGCTTGAGGCATTCAAAGGAAAACTGATCAGACCTGAGTGACTCGGGACGAGTCACAGGTGAGTGTTGGGGGCCTATTGGCCCTTGACCAAGTTTTGAGGAACACTTGGTCATATTTGACCATTTTTTGGACTTCAACAGCCTGTCAAAGATGGAGCACTAGGCGAAGGAGAGATCACAGAATCTTGGTCCAATTTTGGGCCCCTTTTAGGGTTTTGGGTTAATGTAATGGGAAAGGGATGTCGGCCCATGGGTTTACCCATGTTTAGGCCCACTTTTTTAATGTATAAATAGAAGGATAGACAATATAAGAAGTAGTGTTGATTGTGGAGCCTGATTATCTTCCTGATTCAGAGGTCCTTGCTTTCAGTCGTGTTTATACCCCATGAAGTATTTACACCCCAGAAGTATGTACACTCTTACATGCGGGGGAGTGCAGAGGGGGGGTACCCCATCTGCGGGGTTCGGGGGGGCTATCCCCCCGACTGGGGGGTCTGGGGGCAAGTGGGCCCCCTGCGGGGGTTCGGGGGCGAAGCCCCCGAAGCAAAAATTGCCTTGTAAAAGTATATTGTAATTTCATTGTAAATCTGGACCATTCATTATAAGGTCGCAGATCTAACGGTAGAGATTATGTTAGGGTTTTTTTCCCTAGAAGGCAACCCTCTTTTATGAGGGAAATGTATTGCGGCTATGGACGATGGTGAATATTGTATTCTGAGAGAGGAGACTATGAGAGAAAGAAGAGGAAGTTACAGTGGGTTTTGTTGTAGGTTGTATCCCTTCATTTGCTAGATAATAATAAAGGAAGGACCTGGCAATTTCTCTGGTGGACATAGCCCACACTGGGTGAACCACGTAAATCTGTGTCTCTCTTGTATTGTGTGTCTTCTATGTTTTGTTTCTGCATTTGTTTTATTTTATTTCTCCGCGGTCCTGTTTTTCTAACAAGTAGTAGATGTGATTGCTTAATGAAAATTGGTAGTGCATCTATGTGATGTTGAATAAGTGCTATGTGCGAAGTGTGTAAGGTTTGCAATGCTAAGTGCAAGTTACTGTGAGGTTGTTATAGAAAGCTCAGTGTTGTAACGCAAGGAAGAAGGATCTGGTGAGCTGCGCAGATCTTTTGTCCTATGCGAATAAGGGTTTGGAGGCTTTGTGCTTGTAACAGATTGGAGATGATAATAAAGAAGAAGATCTTGTGGACATAGCCCCAGGGTGGTGGGTGAACCACATAAATCTGTGTGTTATGCTCTGTACTTTGATTCAATGTGTTTATCTTTTCTTATGCTATGTGCTTTGATATATCCATTTATTCTTTGTGCTTCTTGGATATATATGATTGTTAGATCTGATGTGTATGAGGATGCTTAGTGCCGATCTACTAGATTTGATCTGGGTTACTATGGTTAAGTGTTGAAATACTGTAGATATGAGTGCACAATGCGATGTTTTGCGTTGTCTGCGAAGTATAATAAGGGTTGAATATTGATGAATGAACGATTCTAGGTGCTCTGTAGATAATATAATCACATATATGTGTCCCATCTAAGGTTGCAGACACCTGAGTCTCGCAACCACCCCTGCCTCTACCTCGGGTGAGACTTCATCTACTTCGCAGGTGTTGCCGAAAGGGCTGGTAGTTAGGGCTTTGTTGGTGCACTCTTGAGCATTGAACCCTGGGTATGCCCCTGTGCCAACAGGTATAGATGGGTCTTCTTGTACTTTCTTGTGGAGAATGACTGCCTGAAGTTGCAAATATCCAACACTCCTTCTCAATGAGGGAGGCATTCTCGATACTTGGATTTCTTCTATCATAGAAAGGTTGTCTTCATGAGCCATGTTGATGTGTCATTTCCGCACATACATTCCATCCTGAAATATGCATGTGATAGCATCACGAGTCCATATACTCCTTGATAGGAGAAGGACTATACCTAGGCCATTCACCACTAGCAAAGTCCCATGAGCTAATGAATCATTACCCTTGGTCATATCAGAACTAGCATAGCCCCGTGCATGACCAATATAGGATAATGCATGCCCTATGCTATGGGCCATTCACTACTAGCAGAGACCCATAAGTGAATGAATAATTCTCCTTTGGTCATATCAGCACTAGCATATCTATGTGCAAGACCAATCTGGGAGAATGTCTACTCGATGCTATTTCCTATAGAACATCAACATACCTGGGCCATTCACCACTAGTAGATCCCCGTGATTGAATGAATCGTTCTCCCTTAGTCATATCAACACTAGCATAGCCCCATGCATGACCAATCTGGGAGAATTTTTGCCCACCATCAACACTCATCACTAGCCAAATCAGCATGGCAAATCCTATGTATCGTCCTCCTCCGCCAAGTCAGCATGGGGAATCCTATGTATCATCCTCCTCATCCAAGTCAGCATGGCCATTCTGGGAGGATATCTTGCAATTTTCTCATCTGTGGATAAGTAATGGAGATTCAATTCTCCCTTATGTACCATGTCTCAGATGAAGTCCTGCAAGAAGCTTCTGAAGTTGCACCACTTCATGACTTATGACACTGGTTGTGACATACTCTATCTCTGTTTTACTGAGTGCTATAGAAGTCTGCTTCTAGCTTATCTTGGAAATCATAATTGATTCCAAGATGAAGCAGCACTCTGCGGTGCTCAATCTATCTACTGCACTCCATGCTCAATCAGAATATGTATATCTTTGTAGCCTCACTTCATCACCTGAGACAAACCATGGTCCATACCCAACTGTACCATGCTTCACTTCCACCCACTGGAACTACCTTGGATTCAATCAAATACTAGCTTAGGGTGCACACTACAAAGAAAATATATGGCCTAACATTAGCCAGGTACATCAATGATCCAATCTATTGCATGTACATCGTGGGATCCACCAAATCTAAATCTGAATTAGCAGAATCACTCAACTTCTTCATATTTTTCATCATAGGTGTAGTCATGGACTTGCATTCCATGATATCGAATATCATCAATATCCCTTGAATGAGGAAGACCCCATCTAATCTTGTCACACCTCTAATCCCAAGAGTAGTACATCTGGCCAGGATCCTCCATCTCGAACTCTGAGGCCATATTCCTCTGTCACTGGAGTAAGTCTTATTGTCCAGTCTACCTCACTGGTTGCTCTCTTTGTGACTAAGACAAAACCCATACCCAATTCTTCTGACGGGCTACCTCCATCATCATTGTAGAAATATCACACCTCCCAGAAGCATCTTTCCTCTGAATCTTCTGTCTAAACTTCTCAACTCATGACACATGTATGTCATTCCTAGGAGATGACTCTCTCCCACCTAGATCTGGGGAGGGGAACTCCCTCTAAATAATCAACTCTTTCTTGAGCCAACTAACTCTCTTTGATATCAGGCTCACTCTGAGACTATACATTCTTGGCTAAAACCAATCTCATCAAGTATCCATCAATCATGGAGTACCATGCTCCCTCTAAAACATGACTCCCTCTGAGTCTATGCAATATTTGGAGCCATCTACTCCCTCTACATCTTCTAAAGTCTGATCTCCAATGAAATTTCCTAGGAGGCTACTCCTCCCTATTGGATCCTAAGGGTTGACTCCATATGAACTTTAGCTTCCTCTAAACTGGTACTAGGTGGAGCCATTTGCCTCACCACTAGTGGAACCAACTACTCCTCCCTGTCAATCTCCATGTGGAACACTCTGTATCCCACAAAAGTATCCTTCTTTTCACAAGGTTCTAACTTTGTCTTATTTTCCTTCAATATGTGGATTTATACTGTCATTTGTACAACTCCATGTCTAGATAACCTGCTCCATGTATCAAACTAGAGACCATCTAATCTATTTCCTCATGCAACCATCACCATAGCTCCCTCTCTGAGCTATCACCTGTGACCTACCTAGGACAAGAGAAATAACAAAAATAACAGACAAGAAATATATTCTTATGATAAGAAAATAGGAACTGGAATAAAAAATGGGAAACATGGACAACACTTTTCCAGTGTTATTACCAATTATTCCTCTATGGTAACCTCCCTAGAACAAAACAAGAACACAAGACAAGAGCAACACTTTTCTAGTGTTGTGACCTCTATAGTAACCTACCCATGACAAAGACAACAACCAAGAACATATCCTAGAGTAGATCAATTCTATCTTGCAAACAAGTGCATCATTAGTACTAAACAATGAGCATTTACATGATGATTATTGTATTAACAATATTCAAGTGTCACTAAACATTTGATAGAAAAAAGTACGTAGCAATAATAGAAATCTAAATATTGTTGTCCCGGTTACAATATTTATTTAAGATGCATCAATATAAAAATATCAAACTTGATATGCAAACCTAGAGTCTTAATTTCTAGGGAGGGTGCGTTATTCATCTTAATGCACTAGATTTAGGATCCCTTTGTCACTACTTCGACAAATGTCCTTTTTCAAAGTGTACAACTCCTACAAAACCCCTCATGATATAACTTATATACAAGTGTGTACCTCTAAAATTTATATCACCATCCAACTTGTGTTTTAATCTCAAGTTTTGTGCAACTAGCAACTGTCAACTCGCAAGTGCAACTAGTGACTGGAAACTGCAACTATAACTAGATAATACAACTACAACTACAACTGTAACTGACAACTTCAACTGCAACTGCAATTGCAACTATAACTGTCAACTATAACTTACAACTGCAACTCTAACTGGAAAATGAAACTGGCAACTGTAATGAGAAATTTCAACTTTCACCAAGTTGTAAAATGAGACCACCAGGAGGTGCACTAGGCTAGGTAAAGATGATCTATGGAAAAAATAAACCCAACATCCTCCAATAAGTTTCTCAACGATCTTGACAAGTTCAGTTCTGTGCAACGACAAAAAGAAAATGTGCAGTGGTAATATTTCAACTAGATTTGATACCATGTTGGTGTTTTATGATTCTCAACTCTTGATAGTTATTTCCTTATGATTACAAACAAGATTTACTTTTATATCACAATCATCATAGAATAACTATACACTGAAATTCTCTACTATAGCAATACAATGGAAATAACAATATGTAGAAGTATTAACCATGTACAGTAGCCACAAGAACACAAGACTTTATCTTGGGAAACCCAACCTTGGGAGAAAACCCAACAACCTTTCTATAGAAGAATTCAGTCTAAGATATTACCAGTACATCACCATCAATAGCCAAAATACCATACAGAGAATCTCATCCCCAAGGCTAGCATCACCAAGACCTATCGCCTCAATAAGATGACCAAGAATGACCAAGCAAGAGCTTCTCCAAGTGTGGTACACCGTCTAAGATACCAGAAAACCAGAAATAGTGAAATTACCAAAAAATGCAGCTGCAACTACCTTGTGCACACTGCAGAAGGAGTTGTCTTCATGTCCAAATGAAATGAGCCAACCCTATATTTATACTATTTTGGGCACCAATCTGGGGACAAATTCTTATTTCTAGGTCTTTAATTTCTTTATTATTTTCCTGTGGGGCCTATTTCTCTCCTTGGGTCTTCAACTTCTTCCCATGGATTCTTTTAATGGTATATATGGTTCTTCTTGTACTTTCTTGTGGAGAATGACTACCTGAAGTTGCAAATCTCCAACAACCCTACCACATGTTAAATACATACCTCGATGTAGAATTCAAGTTGTTGGTATCGTGCTTTAAGAAGTTGGAAAGCTAACATCTTATATTAATAAGTCAAGATCCTTTCCTCAATAAGTTTCTTCGCAACACATGGCAATCACTAAGAGAAAAGCTATGTTGAGATGGAGGCAGAAGAAGAGAAAAAAAGCACAGGAAGGAAACCCCAATTTTAGGGTATGCAGAACCTCAGTTGCAATGCCCTCTGACTTGGAGGAACCAAGAATTTAGTGGGATATGAATACTCAGATTTAGTTTTCCTATGTTTCTCAAGTCATCCATATCCCGAATGTCCTCAAATCGATGGTCAAAAATTGATCCTTATCCCTCAAATCGAAGAGTCAGAGTGTTTTCCATCCAATCGAATTGACGACCATGATTAACATAATCAAATTTAATTGATGGCTTAAATTTACATCTGAACATCCAAAATCCTTGGCACTTCTCAATAATCCAGACATTCAAATTCCATATTTTATTAAATTTAATATTTTTCACATCTGAATAGGGGAAAATGGGCTCAAACGAAATGACATGGTACTTGACATGTTAGGCTGACGTGTCATTTATGACATGGAATCCGGATCTGAGTTTTCATTTTCATTTAAGTGTTTCTCCTTGTCGCGACTCCATATCCCAGATGTGCTACATTGATAAGTACTAGAACATGTTCCCTGGTATATTTTTTATAAGACCAATAATCAGGGTTCCTATGATCATTGAATTCAATCCTCGGACCCGTGGGTTCTTTGGCCCATGAAATGGAATGAAACATCCATGGAAACAACATATCCTTAATCTTGTATTCACAGCACCCTAGTTCACATTCAATCTCCCCATAATCCCTTCATCGCCTTCAAAACTTGTCTCTTTGAATTTCATAGGAACTTCATGAATCTCGTATAGGTATTCATCCTTCTCCCAACACCTTTCCGTTTCTACTTCCAACAATCACTGTCCATCATAGGACCTTTGGAAATCCAACACTCCACACTTCCCATGTGCTAAGGGCTATAACCTTGGTCTTAAACCGAAAATTTATCTCGACTGGTGCTAGATCCATATAATCGTGGCTATAACCACGAGCTAAAAAACTATGCAGTTGTATGCGATCAATATGAGTCGTTGATCTTCTTTGTGGATGGACGGTTGGATCTAACAGTGTCATGGTGTCGTTGAACCTTGGATCATTGTTGATCCTTTAGTTGATCAATGGTGGATCTCCTTGCTTCCTCACATCGTTCATAGCATGCCACATGTATCGGACCACCCAATCTCGGGATGCCGGGACTGTTAGCACTCCGTAAATATGTTTTATTGATAAACAAACGACGAAGGTAACTTTTTCAACCAACTTTGAGACCCGAAACTAGCCTTTCAGATCTGGAGAGGTCTCTCTTGGAAGTGGTGCAGTCTCCGCACGGGATATGACTTTGAAAACAATGGATAGATTTAACACCTATGATATAATAGGTTCTGGTTATATTGGCGCAAGAAAGTAAGATTTGGGATATGGGGTCAGTCTGAGGAAAAGATGGGACAAATGACTCAGTGACTGAACTCGAGAGGATAAGGCTAGGTGAGCAACAACCTTCAGTGTAAAACCGTAATGTGTGGCGGTATAAAATACAAGAAGTAACTCAGAGTGCCACTGCGGGCGACTTCAAAGTTATCTTTAGAAGAAAACTTTTTGTCTAAGTGGCACAAACAAGGGGCGTTGTACAGCGAATCCACAGGTTCGAAAATTCGTTCTGAAATAGACAAAAAAGATATGAAATAAAGATAACATGAAGCACATACGCAAAGAAATAAAGCACAATACATCCAACTGTCACAACTAGAATCTTTTTGTCAAGCTACGGGACCTTTGCATTAAATTCCGGTCAAAACTCATATTACATACAATAGTTGTTGTCTACCACATTTGCCAACCAACCCTGTTTACATGAAAATGATCCCCATATATAGAAATCTAATGTCACCCTTGGCTGTTATGGTCGAGCTACTCTCTCTTGGAATCATGGATCTGTTTTCTTTGAAAGAGAACAATAACTTCAATGGATTCACTAAAAATAGAAAACCCGACTTTGCCAAATCATAATTGTAACCAAAATATTCTTTACAATCATTGAGCATAATCAAAATTCGACCATATGGTAGTGATGAACCATTATGTGCATTGTTGGACACTCTATCACCCTTGCATAGCAAGTCTTCTACGCAATAGTAACCAACAACAAAAAACGCAGCGGATTGCGCAACAAACCTGCAAAATAGGCGTTAAATATGACATCCTATCTCACTGATAAAAAACTATTTTTAGAAACTGAAAGATGTTTTTGTATTTAAGATCGTTATAAAGAAAAAAATCTCTCGGTTTATTTAAATTCATCTCTAGGTGGTCGTACTACATGTCGCAAAAACATGTCTCTGACAAGAAATCATGAAAGATGAAAAATAGGGCTCAAATATAGGGATTTTCAAAATTCCACTCCAGTTGGTCAGAAATCAATCTTGAAGTTGACCACTAAACCAGTCATTTTCGCAGTGCGACCTGTAGCCTGTGCACAGGAAAATCCACTATGAGATGAAACCCACTGCACAACGACATCCTCTGCTCAACAACATCCTATGCGCGACAACATCCCATGCGTGATATCCCACTGCGTGACGAAATCCACTACACGACAAAAATCCACTGTGTGACAAAAATCCATTGCGCGACATAAATCCATTGTGCAACAGAATCCTTTGCACAATGAAATGTTTTGCACAACACGTAGCAAATTTTGCAGCGCGCAGTTGAAAATGGAAATGGAACAAATAAATGATAAGCTTTCTTTTGAAACTGACCCTTGGAGATGTTAGATGATGCCAGTCATAAAAAAAATATGGGTGCTAACATGCATGACTTTGCAAAATTGTTGACAAACCTCTAACCTTAGCATGAAAATCATGGTGCTAACAATTGGCTCCAATGGGGATGTTTTCCTCCCTGTGAGGTAGAAAAGAATAGTAGACCAGGTGCCAATCCATTGGGCTTCTCCCAAATTCAACTTTCCAACTGTAACTTGTAACCTGCATCCGCTGAAAAACCCAAAACTGTATATGCTCCAAACTAAAATATGAAACTAAGCTAAAAATAAAAACTGCAAATTGCTAAAAGAAATGCTCGTAGTACCGAGCTTATTCACACTCCTACCAACCCTAATTGTTGAAAAGGATTCCAATCAAGTGAAATCAAAATGCCAATGCAACCATGCAAGCACTTTATCCATTTTTTTCTTTCTTCGCACATGCTTGCTCCAAAGCCTGTTTACTGATAAGGCATTCAAAAAATTATCTATAAATTCAAATCTCAAAAAATCAAAAACATTGAGACTGTTTGTTGCCTCCAACAAAACTGCAAATAGATCCTCCAGAACATGCATAAAACAACAATCATGTTTCACCCCTTCCATTGCATCCTTGTTTTCATGTAATTCAACCTGTTGGTTACCACAAAAAGGATGAAAAATATGTTGAGAGTGTTGGAAATAAAAATATTCTAAATAAGAAGACAGTTTTGGCTGAAATGAAACCCCTAGTAGCAAGCAATCTATATCTAACATTGATGTTGATTGGCCATCATATTTATTTTCAAGCTGGTAGTTGATCACAGGCTCCAAATCTGAACTGAAATAACCTTCCATGTAATCAACAATAGGGTCATTAAAAGTATGAGAAGGTTGTTGGTCATGTTCACTGATAAAAAAATTCTCATGTAAGACAATGTCACTGTGAATGCATTCAAACTTCATTGCTTCCTCTGTTATCTCATGATTTACTTTCAACAATTCAAAGGAAGAAAAACATAATGGAAGACAATTTTCATTTGCAAGTCCATTTCTTTCATCATATTCAACATCATTCCTGGAGGATTTATGATTTGAAACATTATAAACATTTTTCTTCAGCAATTCGAAAGAAGCAAAACACAATGGCAATGTTCTTTCACTTGATTCAAAACCTCCTTCATTTTCTTCATTGTTGTCATATGCACATTTTTCAATTTCTTTGGATTTCTGAACACACTCATTTTCAGATTCATCTTCAACTAATGGCTGTAATCTTGAACTGATAAAACCTTCCATATAACAAGCAACAGGGTCATTAAACACATGAGAAGATTGTTGCAATTTCTTGTCAATTGTTTCCCATGAATCAGTGTGATTGTGCATTAGCACGCATTCCTCTACCTCAGTGATGATCTTTAAATTTTCTTTCAACAATTTAAATGAAGCAAAGCATAAAGGTAAAGAATTTCCTTCAGCTGATTTAGTACTTTCTTCATATTATTCTTTGTAACTGTGATATGTAGGTTGATTGCTCTCATTACACTGCTGAAAATGAACATTTTCTGATAGAGAACATGCAACTGGTTGTTCTAGGAAGTCAACATCATAATCATCATCATATTCATCATATAAAGACAAATCAGCAACATCCACAATGTCATCTATCAAGAAAAATCCTGGGACGTCAACATGCTCTTCAACAAGATGATTTGCGAATTCATTTTCCTGATTGTCTACAAATGAATACATAAAACAATCGACCCCATGCTTATCATGGGATGGATTAGAAGCTAAATTAGCACCTTCTTTTTCAGTAAGTGGAATATAATCCTTTGCAAAATCATCAGCATTCAAATCTTCAAGAGGACATATGAAATTATTAACCCTCTTCTCAAGATTCAAATCAACTGTTCTTTGCTTATATTCATTGTCATGTTCTTTAGCATCCAACTCCTCATTTCAAATTTGTTTACATGCTTGAACTTCAACTTCTTGAGCATTGTTGAACATCTGCTGCAAAGACATAGACTTCCTCTCCATCAAAAGAAAACACAAGTCTGATTGAAAGGTTGTTACATAATGGAGCATGGCAGCAACTTCAGGAGGTTGGACTTCTTTAGGCAGTTTATAATAAAGACTAGCAAACCTCCTGCTAAAATTTGAGATGGTCTCATCTTTCATTCTTCTCATGGCATAAAACTATGAAAGGAGTAGATCCCATGACTTTTTCTCACCCCAAAACCTATGGAAAGCTTCCTTCAATTCATCCCACGAGCTAATCGACTGAGGCTGCAAATGTCTGGACCATGCTTTGGCATATCCTTGTAAGGACTGAGAAAAGTACCTCATAGACAAATCAACATGTTCGATCTCAAAAAGGTGTATGAAATGCTCAAAGACCTGAATATTTTTTTCAGTTGATTGTCCATCAAGCTCTCCATCGAAACTAGGAAGATACTTATAATGTTTCGAAGGAAATTCATGAAGGATGGAAGGAAATTTAAGAGGACTATGTCTTTCTTGAATCTTGGAGGGTGTAGGATTAAGAATAGAAGGTACAAGCTCAACTTCGGTTTCATTAAGCTCACAAGAATGATCATGAATATCACATGGCTCATAGGAAGGAGCTTGGCAAATATCAATTATACAAGAAGAAGGAGGTATACCTACAATTTGCAATGAAGGATATACAAGGGTAGATCTATGGGCTTCATTTAAGTGAAGAAATATTCTTTTGAAAAAATCAGGAAAGGACAAGAAGATATTGATCAAACAAAAAAGTACTTATGGAACTAAACTTAAGCTCGAGTACCTTATTTTTCTATACCGCTCTTCCATATCTCTGTCAACAGGTCTCATTCTCCAGTGGAGTCTTTGAATCGCATTTAAAGATTGATTGGAGTTTCCATGAAAACTTTAGCTCTAGATTCTTCTTCCAGTGGAATCACCTTCAACTGATTTTCCGATGTGTGGAGTCGCCAGAGCAGAAATACAACCAATATGTGCCTAAGTGGTTGCTGCTCTCAGACCTTAGAATTGAAACAATGTTGTTCTTCCCAGGGAAAGTTTCATTCAATTCTGTCCCTGTCAACGGCACCAGAATGTTAGCACTCTGTAAATATGTTCAGCTGATAAACAGACGATGAAGGTAACTTTTTCAACCAACTTTGAGACCCGAAACTAGCCTTTCGGATCTGGAGAGGGCTCTCTCGAAAGTGGCGTGGTCTCCACATGGGATATGACTTTGAAAAAAATGGCTAGATTTAACACCTATGATATAATGGGTTCTGGTTATATTGGCGCAAGAAAGTAAGACTTGGGATATGGGATCGGTCTGAGGAAAAGACGGAACAAATGACTCAATGACTGAACTCGAGAGGATAAGGCTAGGCAAGCAACAACCTTCAGTGTAAAACTGTAATGTGTGGCGGGAGAAAATACAGGAAGTAACTCAGAGCACCGTTGCGGGCGAATTCAGAGTTAGCTTTAGAAGAAAATGTTTTGTCTAAGTGGCGCGAACAAGGGGCGTTGTACAATGAATCCACAGGTTTGAAAATTTGTTCTGAAATAGACAGAAAATATATGAAATAAATATAACAGGAAGCACATACGCAGAGAAAGAAAGAACAATACATCCAACTATCACAACTAGAATCTTTTCATCGAGATACAGGACCTTTGCATTAAATTCCGGTCAAAACTCAAATTACATACAATAGTTTTTGTCTACCACATTTTCCAACCAACCATGTTTACATGAAAATTATCCCCATATATAGAAATCTAATGTCACCCTTGGTTGTTTGGGTCGAGCTACTCTCTCCTGGAATCATGGATCCATTTTCTTTGAAAGAGAACAATAACTTCAACGAATTCACTAAAAACAGAAAACCCGACTTTGCCAAATCATAATCGTAACCGAAATATTCTTTACAATCATTGATCATGATCAAATTCAACCATATGGTAGTGATGAGCCATTATGTGCACTGTTGGACACTTTTTCACCCTTGCACAGCAAGTCTGCTAGGCAACAGTAACCTACAACAAAAAACGTAGCGGATTGTGCAACAAACTGGCAACATTGTTGTTAAATATGACATCTTATCTCACTGATAAAAAACTATTTTTATAAAATGAGAGATTTTTTTGTATTTAATCTCGTTATAAAGAAAAACCTCTCTCGGTTTCTTTAAATTCATCTCCAGGTGGTCGGACTACATGTCGCAAAAACATGTCTCGGATAGGAAATCATGAAAGATGAAACATAGGGCTCAAATATTCCTTCAAATATACCAATATGTGACACATTTTTTAAATATGAGAGAGGTTTTTATTATTTGGTTTGTTCTCGACAAAAATCTCTCGGGGATTTTCAAAATTCTACTCCAGTTGGTCAGAAATCGATCTTGAAGTTGACCACTAAACTAGTCATTTTCGTAGTGCGACCTGTAGCATGTGCGTAGGAAAATCCACTATGCGATGAAATTCACTGCACGATGACATCCTTTGCATGAAAACATCATATGCGCGACATCCCACTGCGTGACGAAATCCGCTGCGCGACGAAATCCACTGCGCGACGAAAATCCACTATGCGACATAAATCCACTATGCGACAAAATCCTTTACGCGATGAAATGATCTGCGCATCACGTAGCAAACTTTGCAGTGTACAGTTGAAAATGGAAATGGAACAAATAAATGATAATCTTTCTTTAGAAATTGACCCTTGGAGATGTTAGATGATGCAAGTCATAAAAACAATATGGGTGCTAACAGGGACTTCAACACTTCTCAACTACCAAAACTCGTTGATTATTGGGTTTTGCCATGATCTGGATCGTTGATCTTGCTAGTGATACATAGTCACAATCTCTTCCTCTATGATGTCGTTCAATGATGGATCACCATCGATCCTAATCTTAGATCAAATATGGGCAATTGATCTGGTGTAACCCCAAATCAGATCTTCGTTGTTGATCTTTGTTAAATGATTTGCAAAGGTTTACTTTGGCCCATGCATAGAACCCTCGAATGGAACCATGCTTCCATGTGTCATCCCCACAATGGACATCCTTACGTTATCCTAAAGTATCTCATCGTCGATACCTTAGAACTTTTAGCACTTCCAACATCTTAGAACCTTTGTTGCCCACAGTTTGTTGTAATGAGAACCGTTGATCTACAAGGTCGATAATTTATTCTCCACCATCTGATCTATTACAAAGGCTTTATTTTATGTGGCCCATGCCGGAACTTTGATGAAAACCACATCGACGAATCTATTGATGCCATGTATCGTGGGCCACCAGACCATAGATTCTCGACACTCCTTGTGTTAAAATCATCATACTTTGTCGATACATGTAGACTTCACGTCATTGATATAGATATGAAATGGATGGCCAAATATTTCATTTACACGATATTATTTTCCAATATATCATTGTCAATCCTTTTAGTGATCGACAGTCAATCTCCTCTTTGCGTTATAATATTTCTCCTCATCATTATTACCTATAGAAAACACTCACGACCTCTCTTAAGCACCTATTCAATTAGCTTCATGGATTCATCAAGGTTGTACACGCATATTTACACACAATAATCATAAAAAAATTGAACACTGAGATACACACATAATACTCAATCTCTATTAATCGAGCTCGAGTACAATACAAAGGCCTCACTAGGCCTAGCTTAATCTTACATCTTGTCGGCGTCTTCCTCATAATGCTCGCATGCTTACATTTAAACAAGAAAATACAATATCGTGGCTCATCTCAGATCCACGATTCCCTCCAAGAATCGTTAACTAAATTCTCAAATGAGAAAACTACATAACAATCACAACAAAATCAATTGAACGTAAGGAAATTTCGTCTTCTCAGCCACGCTGCATCTTCTGGAAGGTTCACAAATTTCCACTTTGACTTGGGGTGGTTTTTCTCCTGCATCAAACTCCCAGGGTTAAAAAATTTCAAGATCTCTTGATCACGTGTCTTCATTTGTTGCTTCCATCTTCACTCTCTGGTCTTCCTTTTCCTAATGCATAATTGAGATTATCCAATGCTCAGTTAGTGAGGTGCAACAAATCCTATGCAGTAACAAGTCTTCTACCTTGTTACACAATACCTCACTAAGCTTCCCTTCTGAGCTTAGTCTTTTGGTATTCTCCTAGTTCTCTCCTTTGGAACCTCTTCTAAGCACTCCTTGCTCTAGGATTCTGCAAATCTACTCACTTTCTCATAGAGAAATATTTCCCTGTGATCTTATACCACTTGATAAGTTCTAGAACTTGTGCCCTGATACTTACTTGATAAGACCAATAATCAGGGTTCTTATGATGATTGAATTCAATCCTCATACATGTGGGATCTTTGTCCCATGAAATGGATTGAAACCTCCATGGTATCAATATCCCCTTAATCCTATATTTAGGGCACCCTGGTTCACATTCGATCTCCCCATAATCCTTGCATCACCTTTAGAACTCGTCTCTTTGAAGTTCATAGGAACTTCATGAATCTCATATAGGTCTTCATCCTTCTCCCAACACCTTGGTGTTTCTACTTCTAGCACTCATTGTCCATCATAGGACCTTTGGAAATCTGATGCTCCACTTCCCATGTTCCAAGGGTTGTGACCTTGGTATTAAACCCAACATTTACCCCAACTTGCGCTAGCTCCATATAACCATGGCTATAACCACGGGCTAAAAAACTTTGCAGATGTACGCAATCAATCTGAGTCATCGATATTCTCTATGGATGGATGGTTGGATCTAATTGTGTCGTGATGTCTTTGAACCTCAAATCACCATAGATCATTGTTGATCCTTTAGTTGATCAATGGTATATCTCATCGTTTCCTCATGCCATTTATATCATGCCACGTGTATCGGACCACCAAACCATTGAATCTCAAGATCTAAGGACTTCAACATTTCTCAACTACCAAAACTCATCAATTACCGAGATCCACCATGATCTGGACCATTGATCCAGCTGGTGATCAACACTAACGATATATTCCTCTATGATGTTAGTCAACGATGGATCGTAGTCGATCCTAATCTCTGATCATATTTGGACCATTGATCTGGTGTAACCCCAAATCAGATATCCGTTGTTGATCTTCATTAAATGATTTGAAAAGGTTTACTTCGGCCCAATCACAGAACCCTCCACTGGAACCATGCTTCCATGGGTCATCCCCACAGTGGACATCCTTACGTCATCCTGACATATCTCATTGTCGAGACCTTGAAAATTTTAGCACTTCCAACATCTTAGAACCTCCGCTTCCCGTGGTCCGTCGTAATGAGAATCGTCAATCTACAAGTTCGACGGTTTAATCTCCATCGTCTGATTTATTACAAAGGATTTATTTTATGTGGCCCATGCTGCAAATATGATTGGAACCACGTCGACGAATCTATTGATGCCACATATCTCGGGCCACCGGACCGCAGAGTCACAACACTCCTTGTGTTAAACTCCTCGTACTTTGTCGATACGTGTAGACTCCACACTGTCAATCTAGATCTGAAATGGATGGTGAGATCTTTCCTTTACATGATATTATTTGCCAATAGATCGTCATCGATCCTTTCAGTGATCAACGATCAATATTATCTCCGCGTTAGAATGTTTCTCCTCGCCATTATGACCTATAAAAAACACTCACGACCTCTCTTAAACACTTATCAATTAGATTCATGGATTCATCGAGGTTGTACACACATAATTACACAAAGAATCATAAAACAATTGAGCAATGGGATACACACATAATACTCAATCTCTATTGATCGAGCTTGAGTACAATACAAAGGTCTCATTAGGCCTGGCTAGATATTACATCTTGTCAACCTCTTCCTCACAATTCCCACGTGCTTACATTTAAACAAGAACATACAATATCATGGATCATCTCAAATCCATGATTCCCTCCAAGAATCGTTAACTAAATGCTCAAAAGAGAAAATCACATAAAAATCACAACAAACTCAATTGAATGTGAGGAAATCTCATCTTCTCAGCCATGGTGGGCCTTCTGGAAGGTTCACAAATTTCCACTTTGACTTGGGGTGGTTTATCTCTGACATCATACATGGCAACACCTAAACTTTTATTGTGTGCATCAAGGTCCATGCTGCCCATGAATTTTCCCATGAATTATGTTGGGTGGCAAAAACTTTATAAATTCACTGAAAATAAATCTCGTAATGCATATGAGATAAGTCCCCGAGATCGAAAATCAATGGTCAAGATTTCCTATAAGGCCCATCCTACGGTTTCTGAGTCACAAAATCAAAACGAGATTTTTTTCAGGGAAAAAAAAAAAAAAAAAACTTAAATTTAATTGCAAATTTTCACAAGGTTTGCATTTATGGTATATATGGGGCATTTTAATTTTTTTTTTTTTATTGTTTTTCATATTCTATTTTTACTCTTTTTATATATATTTGGTAATTATTGTTTTGAAATTTGTACAAGTGTGGACTTGAATGAAGTTGAAATGATAAAAGAGCGGAAAGACTTGTCGAAGATAACGATATTTATATAAAGAAAAATAAACTCAAAGGAGAATTACTTGATGACACTTGTATAACCAACTGAAATGTGTTATTAGTTGAAGCGTGATAACCCCAAGTTTGGAAAAGGAGTGAATGGGTAATGATACAAGTGCTAAGAATTATGTTTTATTGGGGATTTTCTTGAAGTTAATTTGGGGAGCTAAGTTTTGAAACCCCCTGTGGATAAAAAATTGTGGTTGTAACCAAAGAAAAAGGGGAGAAATTGTATATTTTTACTTGTATAAAGGGGTTGGAAGATTTGGAAATTTTACCTGTATATTTTTATCAAGCTAAATAAAGGATTGAAAGGCTATTGGATTTTGCTTGTATCTCATATCGAATAATTTATTCTGAAGGATGGATATAGGGAGAAGCTAATTCATGGTCTATTCAAGCAATTGTGAATTATTGTTGATTGTTTGTTTTCTACATATTTTTTGAAATTTGTCATTTCTATCAATTGTTTTTGTAGAAAATTAATATAAATAGATTATGGATCTGATTGTAGGGATATATTCACTATCATATACGCAAGGATTCTTTCTTGTTTATGTGAATTGAGTAAATTAGTAAATTTTATTGTGTAAAATATGAATTCCTTCATATTTGCAGTAATTTAACTGTACGCTTGTAATCAACCTTTTTGTCATGGTTAGACTAGGAATATGCTAGGATTGCATTTGCATAATAGATTAGCAATGCATTTATGATTTAGAAGAATTGAAATGAACAAGTCTCCATTCAGGGAGAAATATTTTTAATTGGTGGCCACTAGATCCACATACCAAAGGAAATTTCCATACATAAAAAGAGCAGGTCTAATTAGGACCTGCCATCGGGAAATTATACCCCTTTTGATGCATGCCATTTTTACTTGTCAACACATCGATAATGAAAATAGACTTAGCTAAGATCTGTGAAAAAATCGGTATCTAACTATATCTTAGGTTGTTGTTGATTCAATTTGGAATGAGCATTCAAGTGGTGAATTAGATAATGGGTTCTCTTTCATCAACATCATTTATAGTAATGATAAATGGCTCACCTTCTAGGTTTTTCTTTACTTCAAGAGGACTCAAGCAAAGATGCATGTTATCCCTATTCTTATTCTCACTAGTTGTTGAGGGTTGAGTAGGATGGTTACAACATCAAAGAGGGAGGGGGTTGTCAATGGAATCAAGATTGGAACTACCCTCTCCTATACTCATCTCTTGTTTGCGGATAATGTTATGTTGTTTGGTTTAGCAAAAATAAGTTAAGAAAATAAGTATGCATAAATTATAGGCATGTAATGCAAAGCAATGTAGATGGAAGTGAATACTAAAAAATCCTTAATTATTTTTAATGGTTTGGAGGAAAATTTAGAAACACAATTTTCACAGTTCTTCTATATAATTCCACTCATTTTGAGAGTGAGATCAAATACCTTGGGTTCCATCTCAAACCCAATGATTACAAATTCAAATATTGGAATTTTCCTATATATAAAAATATAAGAGTGGGTGACAAATTGGTGTTAAAAATGGTTATCTAGAGTGGGAAGGTTGACCCTGGTAAAATATATCTTAGAGGGGATCCTTGTTTATTTCTTGTACTTAGCACATGTTTCTAAAGGAATGTTGGAAAATAGTATAATATAATTCTTTGGCTTCTTATCGGCTAGGAAAAAAGAGAAGGAAGGGATACCTGTAATCACATTGAGAATACTTGCAAAACGAAAAGAGGTTGGAGGGTGGGGCTTAAAAGACATCCACCTTTTTGGCCAAGCACTAGCAACTAAAATCCTATGGAGGATGATGCAAATTGAAGGATTATGGAAAAAGGTGATGGTAATGAATTGCATAGCTCCTAGGTATGTGGAAGAATGGATTAGAAGGGAGATTAAGAAAATTCTAGTGAACAAATGATGAGATATATTAAACATGTTGGATTGAATCGCAAGAGGACCTATCCCAACAACAACATGCATCAAACATACATGTAAGAATTGAATTTTTTTTAACATGTAATTAGAGAGTTTAATTATCGTGTGAAATACTAAATTGTTTTGTTGTTGCAAAAAACAAAACAAAATAAAACCCATTCAACACATATGATAGAAAGATGAGGCAAAAAGGTTTGATCACAAATTTTGTGAGTACTTGAATTTTCATTAATTAACATTTCATATTCTTTGTGATGTTTATATTTTAATTAATTTAAAATTTCCCATGGATGTTTTCTAACAAGTGCTAAAGTACAAAGAAGAGTCATTCAAACATTTGATTGAGATTGGATTAAATATGGGTTGTGAGTATATGTTGGAGTATCAAGCATTAATTGAAGAATTTGTATGTAATTATATTGTTTTACTTCCCTAATTTTATAATTAATGGAACAATAAAAAACCTTTGTGTGTGTGTGTGTGTGCACGTGTGCTTTCTCATAGTATAGCCAATTCTTAAAAACAAAGTATGAAGTGGAGCCAATAAAAGATTTGTTGAGAGATGGCATGAGGAATGGTTTTGAAAGAAGTATTGTTTATGATTCAAATGTTGCTCTGGTATGATTTTTTATTTATGCAAATATGTATATTATACTGTAAATGTAAATATACTCATTACACTCTATTTATATGTTTGTAGATGGAACATGAAGAGGTGGAAAAAATCAAGCCAAACAAGAGAATATTACAAATTACCCAAGTACAATATCCCATACAAAATATGAAAAGAAGAGGCATGCAAGCAACTTGAGCAAGGACAAGAATTTGATAAATGAATGATGATCATCAAATTGAATGTTACAAGTTCGATATTTTGGAATATTGTTTGTGAAAATCATACCTTTTGTTTAATGTGGACATATTGTACCAATTAGATGATGATATACTACTAATAATTGTAACAATTATCTATTGACATTTTGATCATCATAGACCTTTTTGTTGTTCCATTTTGTATAACAAAGGGTCTTTTAGTCATATATAATAAAATGAGTTTATCGTTCTGTTGCATTATCTAATGTCATAAAATGTTACATTGCCAATTAAATATATGGATGATTTACATTGTTACAACTAACAAAGGTATAATCAATTAGTATATTTGTTTAAATGATACAATACAATAATGCAATGTGTTGACGCCCAAAAGCGCAACATGGAATCCATGCATGCAAATTGGTTGAAATGCCTTATTATATATATATATATACTTAATAATAAGTAAACAGGTGTGACCCCGTTATGTGAATAATGATGAAGGAGACATCGTCTTTTTATGCGCTCATGTCTATTTTGCAAAAATGACTCTACAATTTTTAAAAATTTGAAACCGCTTTCCAAGCGAGATGGGTGAATGATAAGTTTATTGCAATTTAATTTAAAGAGGGAAGGGAAAATATGTTGTTTCAATGAGCATCTTGGTTTATTCTTATTGCACATATATTTTAACTATTGATTCAAACTCCAAGCATGGGTCATATATAGTTATGGCATATTGCACTTATGATTTCTTGTTATTATCATGCACCATTGTTAAAATTTATAAGGTGGCAATTCTTCCCTAGCAAAGAATGCGGGACATAATATGTATTTTGTGCTAAGTGCTAAGCATGCACATGAAACTTATGGGTTTATGGAAGGAGGCAAATTCGACTATGTATTGAATTGTTATTTGGAAAATATGGTGGATTATGCGTTGGAGGTATTGAGTGTGATCGTACTAGGATATGGTTGATGGAATTAATGTAAGATGTGATGTGAAATTATTGCACGTCGCTCTAACCCTACCTCTAGGTTGCCACCCTCACTTGGTTCGAATTTGGTTGATTGCTTTGACTGGTGTTGCCTCTGTTTTGCTCGTCCTTGGAAAAAATAATCGTGCATGTGGTTTTCCTAGTGTTCTCCATACATGTATGATAGCTCTTACTACTCCATCCATTAAATATAGCTCCGTCCAAAATAAAATCATAATGTTGGCTCTTATGTTTTCTCACAGGCTGTGTTTTCTTTTCGAAGTTTAAATAAATGTATGTGGGTTTCGACTGTGAAATTGCATTTAAAGTAGAGGTACTCCATGTTGGCATTCAAGTGTTTCGAGTTTATGATAGTATTTGAACTCCTTTTTGTTCGGATTATGTGATTGCTTTATGTCCAAAATGAATACTGCTTATGTGCTATGAATATTGGAAACTTTATGGAAAAAAAAATGGGTTTCACTCATCTCCAATCGTTAAAATTCAAGGGTTTCATTTTTTTTGTGAAACCAAAAGAACAGTTGTTTTTGCTTAATGCTAGTACTCAGTATTTGGAAGACTTATAGCTCCTTCAAATTATTTTTTAATTGTTTGGGGAATATATTTTCCTTACGGATGCCAAGAGAGGTATGTGGGAGAGGTTTGTGGAAGGTCTGAGTTAAGAGATGGTTAAATGCTTTTTTTGGTATAAACCCTTTGTCAAGGTTTCACCTTTGTGTTCTCCTAGACCGTGGTTCTTCTATTAATGTATGGAAATTATGAGTTTCGAACTCTGGTCTTGATGTATGTTATAAGTGATTAACCCGACAGTGGGAATATTTGTTATTTGCATTAAATCTTGGTTCGTTGGTTGGTTTTGGTCGATTTTGAAAACCGTATAATGATAAAATAAATGAGCACCAGTTGTGCATGGGTTTCGAACCTAGTTTGTTTACGCAACAAGTATGAAAGTTGTGATACCAACGTTGTATGGTGAAAGGTCAATAGCTTAGGTCGTGTTCTCAACCTCCCACACACACACTTGATGTAGTTTGGTTTTAATTGTGTTGAATGTCTCCATTAACAGTCTTTCCTAAAAGCTCCGATGATAAAAGAAAAGGAAGTGGAAATTTGTACAATTGACAATCCTGGAACTTTCTTGGGGTTTTATATTGGATAATATGAAAATGATTGTGTGCTGGATTTGACTTACTAAAACAAAGGAAAGTTTTGGCAATTATTGTATTGATGGTGATGGAATTTTTTGGATATCATTGCATATAATAGAATAGTAATCATTTTTCCCTCTCATTATACCATTTTTTTCTCATTATATCACCCTCGCTTTCCCAAATACATTTAAAGCATTCCCTATTCTATTATTGTGAAATTTAAATTCATTTTGAAAAGAGAAAGGATTGATAGAAAAAGAGAAAAGACTAAGCTAATGACTAGTGTTTAAAAGTTGAACATGGATACAATTTATCTTACGTCTGCATTTGCTTGAACAGTACTCGTTGATCGTTTCCCATCCATGCTACCAATTTTTGCACATTAGAAGCCCCTCATCTTCCCAATAGCCCTAACACTCCATGTTCAAATGGAAAATTGATTGATTGAGTTTTTAAAAGTTGATGGATGGATTGCATGTGCTTCTGTGGTGAATAATAGAGCCAACCTTTTGATTTTATTTAGGTAGATGTTGATGCATGGATCGTTAAGAGTTTTTCATAACATTTTTGTAATATTGCTTCAGGATGAGCTTCTTTAGTAGAGGCAGTAATGGCAGAGGTAATAAAGAGGCAGAGGAAATCAACAGAGAGGCCATAGAAGACCATGATTTTCAATACATTTTGATGTTGATCCACAGGAATTAAATCAACTCTTTCAAGCTGGGTTCTTCAACCTAGTTGGCTATGGGATCTTGTACCCCTGACCTAATATACCTCCCTTCCAGCCACATCAAAAATTTTATGGTATTTGTGTTCCCCCTCATGTATCTATGCATCTAGAACCACCTTCCAACGATGGTTGGCAAGAGATTGTCTAGCAGGCTGCTGCTCAACACCATGGTTATCATATTGTTTCTTTTCCACTACCCCATCCTCTACCACCAAAAAATCCAATTTCCCAAGCTGATCATGTTGTCTCACCTGTGCAGTCTTCACATGCTAGTAAGAGGTTAAAAACCGATGTTCCCAAGCCTATGCAAGATAAAGGAAAAGGAGTGGCCACTCCTTCCAATTCATCTAAAGAGTCCTCCAAATCTGTGTCCTCTTGTCTTCATCTCAAATATGATTGTTCTCACATTATCAGTGCATTCCAACCTCAAGGTTCCAATTAGCCTAAGGCTTCCATAGAAAGATCAAAAGAGAAGAGCAGTGAAAAGAGGCCAAATGCCTCTCACAATAAATATGGTTTTTAATGATGATTTATGTTATTTTCTATTTAAGGACAATCTTTTTACCTGGAAAATGTTTTGGACAACAAGCATATATTTAGGCAGTTTTTGGACAGCATGGATATAACGCTTTTTTTTTTGGACATGGTCATATTATATTTTGTTGATATTAAAATATTTGATTATAAATGTGAGAACATGAGTTACAAGGAGGATTTTTGAATCAAATGATTGGAGCTTTATATATCATGTTTGAATATTATTGAAAATTAAATGGGAGTCACAAGGGGTCCCACCTATTTATTTATTATTTAATTAGACCCTTAATTATGTATACTATTATTATTTGTCTCAACTAATTAGTTAAGCTAATTAGGCTTAACTAAAGAGAGGTAGTTGAACTACCATAACTTATTGAGAAGGAATAAAAGCTCAATCAAATGAAGAGACAAAGGGGAAGAGAATAGAAGGAGAACTACAACCATAAGGTTTTCTCTATACTAGTGAGATACTTTCATTTTTCATTCATTCTGAGTTTACTATAAGGCTTAACCCTCTTGATGACAAGATGATCTTATTGAAGGTAGTAGTTTTCAAAAATTGAATCACATATTTTAGCATCTTGTTTTAAAGGGGTATGGTTTATCTTTGGTAGTCTGTGTGTTCTTGTTTGTTTATGAATTAAATTTCATGACTAATAAAGAATATCTTGTAGAGTCAAGTGACAACATTTTGTGGCAAGTTGATCCAGATTTTTAGCTTCAATTTTCTTTTGTTGTCAAAGTCTTTTTGTATGGTTCCCATCAAAGGCTTCTAAATCTGACTTTGGTTCCTACCCTCGCAGGGGTTTGTAAAGAGAATCCAGTCTTGTATCTCATAATGAAATCAATATAAAAATCAGATTATTTTTTCAGTCTCACATATGTATTTTGATGATCAGATTCACTCTCTTTTTTTTTTTATCTCCGTCTACAAACTCAAGTAATTTATGTACACACTTATGTAATTTATGTTTAAGTTTATTTCTTTTCTACACAGTCACAAATAATATATAAAACAAACTAGCCTTGGTCCCTTGTACTTAATACCTGTGGATTAAGTGATTGTTTTTTTGTTGTCAGACTATAAACCTCGGGTGACATTCCCAACTATCTTTCCTTAGCCCGAAAAGATCTAAAAATGCTTGAGTAAGGTTCTCCATACCTTTTCCTCAACATTTATTTGGCGACCATACTGGGTAGATCTTCCATATATCTCTAGTTAATTGTATCATGATTATCTTTCGTTTTTTTTATTTGTCTGAGTATTCCTTGACTGGTTTTTCCATGACATTACATGTTACGAGACATCCCAATATTGGAAATGGTCTTGATGACAAAACTAGCATTGTGTTGACCTTATTCAACATTATTTTAGAAATGGGTAGTACTCGTGTTGAACTTGAACATTCCTGGGAAGTAATTGAAAGGGACATAAGTATCTGTGAACGTTGGGAATCTAGGCAAAGGCATCCCATAAATCAACATTAACCCCTTTTTTCTACTTCTTTGGTCATTCTTTTCTTGTCCTCTAATCCTTGCCTCTCTCGAAGGAGAAGAGGATTGTCTCCCAAAGATACTCCTATTTTTTAAATAGGAAGGAGGAAAATTGTTTTATCAACACAAGAAAGTGCTCTAAGGAAAACTTTATCTGATTCTTCCAGTTCACGTCTATCACCCATACCTATCACCTTCAATATGACATCTGCGGGTAGTGGAACCAAAGGTGCCTCCTCCTCACAACCTTCTGCTTCATCAGTAATTGGTAGTATATACAGTCATCAAGTCCCTATTCAATCCACTACCAATCCTGCTAAAGTTATAAAAAAAATGGGCTTTTTCAATTCAAGGAAGATGCTACAATCATCAGGGCGTGGAACGTATCTGCTCCCTTGAATCTTGCACCAACTACTCACTCATTAAAAAAATTCAAGGAGCATTTACCTAGGTTTTCGGGAAATAATATTGTTACTACAAACGAACACCTGGTAGCATTTTCCAATGCTTGTCATAATATAGGGGATAATGATAACGACACTTGCATGCATTTATTTGTCAACTCCCTTGAAGGGAAAGCTGCAACAGATTTTTTTTATCTCCCTCCCAAATCATGGAAAGAATTGGTTTATTGGTTTAAGTCCACTTATAGACAATCCAAGAGTCCAGCTGAGCAGTTAAGGGAATACAACAATATTTCCTATAAATATGGTGAAACCATTAAATATTTTAACCTTCGTTTCACCAAATTATATAATCTAATCCATGAACTAATCCTAATCAGGCTGCTTTCATGCATTATTATAATGCATTACCTTCTCCTTATCATCACAGACTTGAAGAGAAGGATATTGACAATATTGGTTACTCTCTTCATACTTGCCTATAATATGAAGAGAAACTCGAAAGAACAGGTCTCCCTAAGCGAGACTTGGGCAAGCAAACATATATGTCTTCCCTCCTACAACTTGTGCAAGATATGAATAATAGGATGATATCCTATGAGCAGAAAGGAAATTCCTCTTCCTTTTCCCCTGGGGCCTCTTCTTCTTCCTTGGTGCCTTTTAGGAATAGTAATGAAAATAATTTTCATCCAAAGGTCATTATGTCTCACAATTGGTGTAACTTCTATGAAGAAAATCATGAAGAAAGTACTTGCGAAGTTAAGAAAAATGCTAGAGATAAGATCTTTGGCAAAAGGCCTGATACCACAATCATTGTTTTAGATTGGGTTGAACCAGAAGATGTTATGGAAATCAATACCAGGAATAAATATTACACTGCCAAGGGAAAATATGACCCTCCTCGTACTTCTTCTACCCCAATCTCATCTTCTCAAAGTACTGATACACAAGCTATCAAAACTTTGGATAATCAAAGAGTGCCTTCTCCTCTTCCCTCTTCTAAATATAATATCCTTAACCAATTGTCTAATATCAAAGCTTATGCTACTCTTTTGGACATGGTTGTCATCCCAGAACAACAAAAGCATCTCAAAAACTTTATGGAAGGTAAAATTTCTACCATAGCCAATCTATTTGAAGATTCAAAGGAAGAGGATTCAACTATAAATAAGATAGGTGTAAATAATTTCAAGAACCCTGTAAAAGAATCCTCCTTTTTATATCTCAGTAAAAATTATAGATAAAATAACTCATTGTTGCCTAATTGATGTTGAGTCTAGTCCAAGTGTAATGTCAAAAATTATCATGAAATATCTTGGCTTATCATGCACTAATGAAAATTCTAGAAGCATGCTTTCTTATAACAAATTTCAGCAATCAACTATAGGTGAAATCAAGGGTGTAAACTTAGTTTTGTGCGCATATCCCGAGATAAGAACAACCCTCAACATCCAAGTAATCGATATGCCAATGAGTAACTATTCAATTGTTTTAGGAAGAGATTGGAAAGCCTTAATTGGTAGATATCTTTCAATTGATGGAACACATTTGTCCTTCCCTCAAAATGGGAAAAACATCATAGTCCTTAGGGAAGCAAGAATTTCACCATATATAGAGAGCATTCCCCAACCTAACGTAAATTATCCTAAAGAAGATTTGGGAGTGTACTCTATCTTTGCTAATGAGGGTGACACTATGCTTGAACCAATTGATTTTGACGTTGGCATGTGGAACATGCATTTCAATGGCTCATGCTCAAACTAAGGTAATGGGGCCGACATCATTCTACATTCTCCTATAGGTAAAATCCACAATTTTTCTTATAGGTTAGAATTTTCTTTCACAAAAAATGTCACCGAGTTTGAGGCCTTACTGTTAGGCATCGAAAATGCATATAACTTTGGTTGTGGCCACCTTATAGTTTTTGGTGATTCTGAACTTGTTGTGAACCTTTTACGTAAGATTTATTCGCCAAGCAATAAGTTGCTTAAACGCTATGCCCAATTTGTTTGGATGCTCATTTCAAATCTGTTATTATTTAACATCACTCATGTTAAGAGGGAACTTAATTCAATGATCGATAGGTTAGTTGTGTTTGCAGCATCTCCTACCTGACAGATTTTACCTCAAAGACCTGATTGTACGTTCCAATCTCTATATTGTCCTCACATCCCTGATAACGTAGAATCATGGCAGGTTTTCCCGAGTGATGAAGGCATTTGCGCTTTCATACAAAATGAACTTTCTAAGCCTAAAGAAATCATATCTATTGAAGATGACAAATTTCCTAAAGGATTGAATCCTCTCGAAAGTTCATTTTCGTCGAGTGATGTAGGAAACAAAGAAACACATAAGGAAGAGGAGAGGAGTCGAAAAGGAAAGTGGGTGATACCATTTCCTTGAATATTTGGATGCCCTAAACTCCAAATATCATTGAATTAGGTGCCCAATGTTCTGATGAAGAAAAAGAGAAATTCACATAACTACTCTGTGAATTTCAAGATGTTTATGCATGGTCATACGAGGATCTTCGTGGTTTTGATATACTCTCATACAAAATTCCATTCCTAACAAGGAAGGGGTAAAACTAATTAGGAAAGAAAAATACCTATTAAGCCTATGCTCAAAGCTATTATTTGAAAAGAATTGAAAAACATATTGAAAGCTAATATAATCTTTCTAGTTAAGTATTCTGAGTGGGTTTCAAATATGGTCCCTGTTTGAAAAACTACTGGTCATATCAGATTATGTGTCGATTTACACATGTTTAATAGAGCGAGTGTAAAAGAGCATTTTCCACTCCCTAATATGGAAATGATTTTACAACATGTTGCAGGGTCACAAATGATGTCCTTACTTGATGGTCTTTCTGGGTATAATCAAATCAAGGTAAAGAGGACTCATAGGTATTAAACCACATTTACTACACGTTGGGGAACATTTGCTTATGAACGCATGCCTTTTGGTTTGTCTAATGCAGGTGCCACTTTTCAAAGAGCTATGCAGATATCTTTTGACGATCTAATCGATAAAATTATCCAAGTTTATCTTGATGATTTCAATGTTTATTCCAAGAACCATTTGGATCATTTTGGTCATCTTAGAAAATTTCTCATGCGTTGCAAAAAATTTGGTATTTCTTTAAATCCTTCCAAATCTATTTTTTGATGTCATGAAGGGAAAGCTCCTCAGTCATATTGTTTTTGATTCGGGAATAAGCATAGATCCCAAAAGGATTACCGTGATTCTAAACCTTCCTGCCCCCACCTCCAAAAAAGAAGTTCAAGCTTTCGTTGACATTATTAATTTTGTCTGTAGGTTTGTTCTTGATTTTGCGGTCATGGTCAAACCAATTCATAATCTTCTGAAGCAAGATCGTTCTTTTTCTTGGACAAATGATGTCGAGAATTCTTTCCTTAGGATTAATAAAGCAATCAACTCTGCACTGGTTCTGGAGTAACCATATTTTGAGAAATACTTTATTATATATACCAATGCCACCGAGGAAGTGATTTCTACTATCCTCTTACAAAGTGATGACCAAAATAATGAAAAACTTGTAGCTTACATGAGCTAGATTTTATTAGATGATGAAATCAAATACTCTTATATTGAAAAAGATGTTTTTTCTCTTGTTAAGGCTATAGAAAAAAATTTCCATTTTATTTTAGGCAAATATACACAAATAAAAGTCCCTTTGCATGCCTTCAAGTTTCTGATTTCACAGACTTATCTTCCATGAAAACTTGCACACTAGCTTGCCAAAGTTCAGAAGCATGATTTGACGATCATGAATTCAAATACAATCAAGGGACGAGACTTATCCCTTCACTTAGTTGAGCACCCTGAACCAAGTGAAGAACTTGATGATAAAGATAATCCTCTTTCAACACTATTCTATATTGAAAATCAAAATCTTTCTATAGATGAGCATCCTTGGTATAAAAATCTAGTGTATTATTTACAATACAAAAAGTGTCTAGATGAGTTGGATCCTCACCAGAGAAGGAGACTCTGCCTAGAATCTTCCAAGTATATCATTTTAGGAGACTCTTTGTTTAAGAGGTTCGATGATGGTTTGTTACTTCGATGTTTAAATGATGAAGAAGCACAAAACATATTACACAAAATTCATGGATCATCAATTTCTATCATTCACATTGGTGACCATTTTTATGCTAAGGCTACTACTTTTAAAATCATAAGAAATTGTTGCTATTGGCCTATGATATTCCACGATTCTTATAAATTCGCAAGATCTTGTGATAAGTGCCAAAAATTCACTGGGAAAGAACGCCTTTCTGCCATGCCCTTATAACCTGTCCTTTAAGATTTCCCTTTTTATAAATGGGGCATAGACTTCATTGGTTCTATCAATCCTTCGTCTTCTGCAGGGAATATCTTTATTTTGACAGCCACTGATTAATTTACTAAGTGGATTGAGGTTGTCCCTCTTAGATATGCACAAGATGAGCAGGTAATTTCTTTCCTAGAATCTAACATATTTTCCATATCCGTCATCTCGTTAGAGATCATTACAGACAATGGCCCAGCCTTCATTTATGAAAAACTAACTCAATTTCTGGCTAAGTTAGGGGTAAAAACTTTCACTTCATCTTCTTATTACCCTCAAGGAAATGGACAAGCGTATTCCACTAACAAGAATATGGTTAGGATCATAAAGAGGATCATAGAAGATAAACCTCTCCAATGGCACACACTTCTCACTTACGCTCTCTAGGTAGATTGCACAACCACCAAAGAAATCACACAATTTACTCCCTTTCGTCTCGTATATGGCCAAGAGGCTATTCTTCCTATTGAACTAGACATTTCCTCCTTACGGCTGATGTTACAGATCAAAGAATTAAATTCTTCCAATGTTCCCCAAAGGATAAATGCATTGTTAGCCCTAGAAGAACAAAGAAATTTTTCCTTGGAGAACATAAAAAGAAGGCATAAAACTGTGAAAAAGTATTTTAATAGATGAACACAAGTTTTTGAATTCAAGATTGATGACAAAGTCCTACTATGGGACTGAGGCCCATGCTGAAAAAGGGAGACACTCTAAGTTCCAAAAATTATGGCTAGGTCCTTTCAAAATTGCTTTTATCCTGGGCACAAACTCATACCTTCTAAAATATTTGGAAGAGCGATTGTTCTCTTACAGTACTAATGGTTCCCACTTAAAACATTATGTGGAACCAGCTTGGTCATTAATGCTTATGAAAACATGATTGTTGTATATAGTGTTTTATTTTTGCCTTATTGTTTTCTTTTTACTTTGGTTTGTTGATTTTTAATTTATGTTGTTTGCTTCTCGTAATAATCAGAAATAATTTCTGGATTAGTTTTTCCATAACAATGTCATTCTGTAAATATTTTTGATCGATGAAAGATAAGATACACATAGCTGTCATGATGTCCTATTTTCAGACATCGCTGAAATTGCTTTTTTCTTTCAGTACTGTTGTAGGATAGTTGATTTGTCTTCTTCCTTCTTACTGTTATCCCTTTCTTCCCTCCATTATGAGATTCAAGAGCATATCAGAAGCATTCTCCTTGAAAGTCAAAAAGGCATTCTCTGTTACGTATTGATCAAATTGTATGCATACAGGACCAAACACCCTCATATGTATCACTTTTCATAAGTTATTCCCAAATTCTCATTTCATTATTGCCCTTAAACAATATTTTTCCCCCTGTTGCATAACTATTCTTTTTCAGTCATTTTTCGATTATCTACTTCTATTGGTCTACAGAACCAAAAATTATGAGTTCTAAATCTATTGGGAACAAATTTCCTTGTGGAGTCACCAATTTGTTGACGCCCAAAAGAGCAACATGGAATCCCTGCATGAAAATTGGTAGCAAGGCCTTATTAATTATATATATACTTAATAATAATTAAATAGGTGGGACCCCATTATCTAAATAATGATGAATGAGGCCTTGTCTTTTTATGCGCTCATGTCTATTTTGCAAAATGACTCTACATTTTAAAAAAAATTGAAACCGCTTTCCAAGAGAGATGAGTGAATGATAAGTTTATTGGTGATTTAATTTAAAGAGGAAAGGGAAAAGATGTTGTTTCAATGAGCATCTTGGCTTATTCTTACTGCACATATATTTTGACTATTGATTCAAACTCCAATCATGGGTCCTATATAGTTATGGCATATTGCACTTATGATTTCTTGTTATTATCATGCACCATTGTTAAAATTTATAAGGTGGCAATTCTTCCCTAGTAAAGAATGTGGGACATAATATGTGTTTTGTGCTAAGTGCTAAGCATGCATGTGAAACTTATGGGTTTATGAAAGGAGGGGAATTTGACTATGTATTGAATTTTTATTTGGAAAATGTGGTGGATTATGCGCTGGAGTATTGAGTGTGCTCGTTGTTGGACGAAGGTCCAGTTTTGGGAAAATGCCATTTTTGGAAGATAAGAGCACTAAGGAAAAGCAGCACGTACGAGGGAGGCACATGAGCACACATGCAAGGGAGACCTAACGACATTAGGGTTAGGTTTTTTTCAAAATATGGTAATGGTTGATGAGCCAACAATATGTATAAATAGTACCTAGGAGGTCTAGGAGAGGGGGTTGCCCGATTGAAGAGTGAGGAGAGAGATGAAGGATGTAAAGCTTGTAGAAGCTGCCTTATTTTTGTAAGCTGGTGAGCGAGAGGAGAGGAGAGAAACTTGATCCCGAGGGTTAGATCGCAGGCTAAGGAGCCTCATGCGATCTAGTCAGCCTCACAGGGATCGGGGAGCCTGTTGAGATTGAAAGATCCAAAACTATAAACGTGCACAGAATGATCTATTGTTGAGACATAATAAAAGAGATTGAGAGCCAAATATTTATGGATGTAGCGCAGAAGGGGGTGAACCACGGTAAAACTTAGGTTATGTGACTGAATGTATGCATCTTCATTGTTGTTCATGATTAAATTCTAGATGAATGAATAAAAGAAATAGTTAGATCTGATATTCCACATGCATGAGTAAGAACGCCTGATTATTGAACATGTTAGACTAAATAAATGAATATTACAAGGTACAACCATAGATCCCCACTCATTCCCAAGATGCAAGCATCTGAGTATTGCATCCACCCATAGAACTATCTCGGGTGAGACAACGAAGTGCACCCTATGAACTGCGTTGCCTTCTGGTTTACCAAGAGGGTCGATAGTTTTAGAGGGATTTTGTTGGGAGCTTGTCAAGTCTGAACCTGGGTCAATTTATAACAGTAAGGTGGGATCAGTGTAGATAAGTTAATCTAAGATAGAGATGACAATCAGGGATTGGCAAGATGACTAGAGAATTACAGTCCTCACTCAAGATATTCCTGCAAGAACGGAGACCGATGTAGGGAAAGATCAGACACCTATTGAGGAAAAAGTTGTGTTGAAGAAGCCAAAGACAGGTCAGAAACTGACACAACAAAAGAATGGGGGTGTGCCAAAGAAAGGTACCCAGGTCGGACAAGATGACACTACCCCAGTACTAAAATAACCAGAAAAAGGGGTTGCGATAGCACAAGGAACCTCATTGACTGTCACCCCATAGGAACAAGGCCAGACCAAGAGGCCCATCATCCACATTGGGGGTGCGTGCAAAAAGGCCAAGGCACACAAGCAACCACTGGAATATACAATCACCAAGGACGATGCTGACCTCGTGGTTGAAAGAGTTTAGGACCATGCAGCTGAGGAGTCTGAAGACGCCCAACACCAAAGAGGCTGCATTCAGGATGAGTTGGCCAACATAAAGAATATCCTAGAGCATATTAGAAGTGTGCAGAGGATAGAAAGGGGAACAAATTCATCCCCCACAACATCATAAGAGGACGCCAGGTCTACGTCGAGCGAGCACGATACAATCTAGACCATAGCGCAGGAGAGCCCGACATTCCATATTACACCCAACATGTCGCGCATGGATGAGATCGTTGCCCAGACACCCATGAAAGAGATGGAATAGATATAGTTGGTAATGCAACATATACCAACCAAGGCACTGTACAAATTACAAGTTAGGGTCGCACAGGAGGTGCAGTCGTGCGCATGAACAGAAGCAACAAAGTTGCAAAAAACGAAAGATAGAAAAGAGGAATTGGGATTGGTGCTCGAGCAGGTCAAGCTCGAGACTAAAGACGAGAAGGATCGCATAGATAGGATCGAGTAGGGAGTGGCTACAACCTATAACAGGATCTCTAATAGTGTGAAAATAGTAGAGCCCACTACAATGTAGAAGATCGATCATATTGTGCAAAAAATTGATCAATACAAGTAGGAGATCAAAAATCTCTGGGAACAACTCATTCCTACAACTCCTCCGGAGGTGAATGAACAAAGGAAGCAGGAAGATGCAGGAAAGATGGAGGAAATAGAACGAAAAATTTAGCACGGATGTGGACTTGTTTGAGAGAGTGACGCAGTTATGGACAATGCTAGAAGAAGATGAACAGGTCCAGCACTAGGACCAGGAAGAGAAGAAGATAAGCATAGTTATCTAGGACCTCAAACAAAGGCATAAAACAATGAAGATCACCGAGTGCCTCAAAGGATTGCGGGACATGAAGCAGTTGCAAGTAGAGCTGGGAGCTGTACAGACAAAAAATAAAAACCGACAAGCTCAAATGGAACCTCTCTAAGAGCTAGCTGCAGAGGTTATTGTGCAGACAGAGGAGGGAAAGAAGAACATCACGCAAACACAGGCAGAGTTCACAGAAATGATTTGGGAGGAGATCACAACGCAAGTGTTAGATGCGCTCAAAGAAAAGGTTGTGTGGGTTCAAACAGAAGAAAGGGAACTAGCAGACAAGTTCCACACTCTAGCAGGAGTTGTTGAGGAAACACACGCAGTCTATGTGGCTCGGGACGAGCCACATGTTAGTGTTGGGGGCCTGTTGGATGAAGGTCCAGTTTTGGGAAAAGGCCATTTTTGGAAGATAAGAGCACAAAGGAAAGGCAGCACATGCGAGGGAGGAACACGAGGCGTGCATGCAAGGGAGACCTAATGGCATTAGGGTTAGGATTTTTTCAGAATATGGTAATGGATGATGAGCCAACAATATGTATAAATAGTACCTAGGAGGTCTAGGAGAGTGGGCTTCCCGACTGAAGAGTGAGGAGAAAGATGAAGGTTGTAAAGCTTGTAGAAGTTGCCTTATTTTTGTAAGCTGGTGAGCGAGAGGAGAGGATAGCAACTCAATCCCGAGGGTTAGATCGTAGGATGAGGAGCTTGATGCGATCTAGTCACCCTCACAAGAAGCGAGGAGCCTGTTGAGATTATAAGATCCAAAACTGTAAATGTGTGTGACACGATCTATTGCCGAGACATAATAAAAGAGCTTGAGAGCCAAATATTTGTGGACGTAACCCAGGAGGGGGTGAACCACGGTAGCACTTGGGTTATGTGATTGAATGTATGCATATTTGTTGTTGTTAATGATTAAATTCTAGATAGATGAATAAAGGAACTAGTTAGATCTGATATTCCACATGCATGAGTAAGAATGATTGATTATTGAACATGTTAGAATAAATAAATAATATTACAAGGTACAACCACAGATCCCCACTCATTCCCAGGCTGCAATCGTCTGATTATTGCAGCCACCCATAGAACTATCTCGGGTGAGATAGTGTAGTGCACCTTGTGAACTACGTTTCCTTCTAGTTTACCAGGAGGGCCGATAGTTTTAGAGGGATTTTATTGGGAGCTTGTCAAGTCTGAACTTGGGTCAACTTATAACAGTAAGGTGAGATCAGAGTAGATAAGGTAATATAATACCAAAAAATGGTTAACCAACACTCATACTAGGCTATGGTTGATGGAATTAATGTAAGATATGATGTGCAATTACTGCACGTCGCTCTTACCCTACCTTGAGGTCACCACCCTCACTTGGTTCACATTTGGTTGATTTCTTTGGTTGGTGTTTCCTCCGTTTTCCTTAGCCTTGGAAAGAATAATCGTTCTTGTGGTTTTCCTAGCATTCTCCATACATGTATGATAGCTCTTACCTCTCCATCCATTAAGTATAGCTCCGCCCATAATAAAATCCTAATGTTGGCTCTTACATTTACTCACGGGTTGTGTTTGTTTTCTGAAGTTTAAATGAATTTATGTGGGTTTCAACTGTGAAATTGCATTTAAAGTGGAGGTTCTCCCTGTTGGCATTCAAGTGTTTCAAGTTGATAATAGTGTTCGAATTACTTTCTATTTGGATTATGTGATTGCTTTATGTCCATAATGAATACTACTTATGTGCTATGAATGTTGGCAACTTTATGGAAAGTTTTTTGGGTTTCACTCATCTCCAGTCATTAAAATTCAAGGGTTTTGTTTTTTTTTTAAACCAAAAGAACAATTGTTTTTGCTTAACGCTAGTACTCAATCTTTGGAAGACTTATAGGTCCTTAAAATTATTTTTTAACTATTTGGGGAATATATTTGCCTTATGACCGCCATGAGAGGTCTATGGGATAGGTATGTGGAAGGTCTGTGTTAAGAGATGGGTAAATGTTTTTTTTGGTATAAACCCTTTGTGAAGGTTTCAACTTTGCATTCGCCCAGACCTCTGTTCTTCTATTAATGTATGGCAATTAAGAGTTCAAAAATCCGGTCTTGATGTATGTTATAAGTGATTAACCCGACAATGGGAAGATTTGTTATTTGCATTAAATATTGGTTCGTTGGTTGATTATCCACGGGGGTTTTGGTCGGTTTTGAAAACTATATAATGATAACATAAATGAGTACCAGTTTCCCATGGGTTTCAAACCCAGACTGTTTACACAACAAGTATTAAAGTTGTGATACCAGCGTTGTATGGTGAAAGGTCAATGGCTTAGGTCGTGTTTTCAGCCTCCCACACACACTTGATGTAGTTTGGTTTTAATTGTGTTGAATGTCTCTGTTAATAGTCTTTCCTAAAAGGTCCCCAAAGTGTAGGACAGTCGGTGATGGAGTGTGTTGTTAAGGCACTCTGTGATGTTATAGTCATCGGTTCGAAACCTGCGAGGACAAAAAATCTATCCATGTTAAGGGTTGGTGTGGCTAAGGCCGGGTGTGATCCCCGGGTGATTTTGACGGCTTAGATGCCCCTGAGTCGCAGTTTCTTAGCCACATGTTAGTCCCACATGTCACAAACTAACTAACAAAAAAAAAAAATAGTCTTTCCTAAAAGCTCCGATGATAAAAGAAAAGTAAGTGGAAATTTGTACAATTGATAGTCCTGGAACTTTCTTGGGGTTTTATATTGGATAATATGAAAACAATTGTGTGTTGGATTTGACTTACTAAAATAGAGGAGAGTTTTGGAAATTATTTTATTGATGGTGATCGCATTTTTTGGATATCGTTGCATATAATAAAACAATAATCGTTTTCCCCTCTCATTATACCATTTTTCGCTCATTATATCCCCCTCACCTTCCCAAATACATTTAAAGCATTCATTTTTCATTTTTTGTGAAATTTAAATTCATTTTGAAAAGAGAAAGGATTCATAGCAAAAGAGAAAAGACTAAGCTAATGACTAGTGTTTAAAAGTTTAACATGGACACAGTTTCTGTTGCATCTGCATTTGCTTGAACATTACTCGTTGATCATTTCCCATCCATGATACCGCTTTTCACACATTATAATCCCCGCATCTTCCCAATAGCCCTACCACTCCCTATTCAAATGGAAAATTGATTGATTGAGTTTTTAAAAGTTGATGGATGGATTGCATGTGCTTCTGTGGTGAATAATAGAGCCAACCTTTTGATTTTATTTAGGTAGATGTTGATGCATGGAATGTTAAGAGTTTGTAATATTGCTTCAGGATGAGCTTCTTTAGTAGAGGCATTAATGGAAGAGGTAATAATAGAGGCAGAGGAAATTGGCAGAGAGGCCATAGAATGTCATAGTTTTCAATACATTTTGATGTTGATCCACAGGAATTAAATCAGCTCTTTCAAGATGGGTTCTTCAACCATGTTGGCCATGGGATTCTCCAGCCCTGACCTGAGAGACCTTCCTTCCAGCCACATCAAAAATTTTCCGGTATATGTGTTCCCCCTCATGTGTCTATGCAACCAAAACCACCTGCCAACGATGGTTGGCATGAGATTGTCTAGCAGCCTATTGCTCAACACCATGGTTGGCCTATTGCTTCTTTGTCATTACCCCCTCCTCCATCACCAAAGAATCCAATTTCCCAAGCTGATCATGTTGTCTCACCCGTACAGTCTCCTCATGCTAGTAAGAGGTTAAAAACCAATGTTCCCAAGCCTATGCAAGATAAAGAAAAAGGAGTGGTCACTCCTTCCAAGTCATCTAAAGAGTCCTCCAAATCAGTGTCCTCTCGTTTTCATCTCAAAGATGATTGTTCTCACATTATCAGTGGAGTCTAGCCTCAAGGGTCTGATCAACCTAAGGTTGCCATAGAAATATCAAAAGAGGAGAGCAGTGAAAAGAGGCCAAATGCCTCTCACAATAAATATGGTTTTTAATGATGATTTATGTTATTTTCTATTGAAGGACAGTCCTTTTACCTGAACAATGTTTTGGACAACAAGCATATATTTAGGTAGTTTTTGGACAACATGGATATAGTGCTATTTGTTTTTTGGATATGGTCATATTATATTTTGTTGATATTAAAATATTTGATTATAAATGTGAGAATGGGAGTTACAAGGAGGATTTTTGAATCAAATGATTGGATTTTTATATTTCATGTTTGATGATTATTGAAAATTAAATGGGAGTCACAAGGGGTCCCACCAATTTAGTTATTATTTAATTAGACCCGTAATTATGTATACTATTATTATTTGTCTCAACTAACTAGTTAAGCTAATCAGGCTTAAATAAACAAAGGTAGTTGAACTACCATAGCTTGTTGAGAAGGAATTAAATCTCAATCAAATGAAGAGACAAAGGGGGAGAGAATAGAAGGAGAACTACAACCATAAGGTTTGTTCTATACTAGTGAGATACTTTCATTTTTCATTCATTTTGAGTTTACTAGAAGGCTTAACCCTCTTGATGACAATAGGGTCTTATTGAGGGCAACAAGATTCAAAAACTGAATCACATATTTCAACAACTTGTTTTAAAGGTGTATGATTTATATTTGGCAGTTTATGTGTTATTGTTTGTTTATGAATTGAATTTCATGATTGATAAAGAATATCTTGCAGAGTCAAGTGACAAAATTTTGTGGCAAATTGATCCAGATCTTTAGTTTCGTTTTTCTTTTTTTGTCAAAGTCGTTTTGTATGATGCCCATCGGAGGCTTCTAAGTCTAACTTTGGTCCCTACCCTCGCAGGGGTTTGTAAATAAAATTCAATCTTGTATCTCAGAATGAAATCAATATAAAAATCAGATTATTGTTTTAGTCTCACATATTTATTTTAATGATTTGGTTCACTCTTTTTCTTTTATCTCCATGTACACACTCATGTAATTTTTGTACACACTTATGTAATTTTTGTTTAAGTTTATTTATTTTCTGCACAGTTACATATAATATATAAAACAAACCAGCCTTGGTCCCTTGTACTTAATACATGCAAATTAAGTGATTTTTTTTTGTTTGAAGACTATAAACCCCGGGTGACATTCCTAACTATCTTACCTTAGCCTGGCAAGATCTGAAAATGCTTGAGTAAGGTTATCCATACCTTTTCCTCAACACAATGATCATATCCAAAGACAATAATTAAAATATAAAATCAAGATTGTTATAAAAAATATTTGATTTTTTTATTAACAACAACACCATTCTCTTCAACATTATGGTTGTCATTATAGTTATTGTCACTGTTACATGGCATTAAGGTGTGGATGAGGATATGTGCACCAAATCTTTTACATATCTAATATGCATTGATATTTTAAATATATGTAATATGCATCCATTCCTTAAAAATATAATACTTATAGGTGTGTATTAAATGTTAATGGACCCGTGTGTATTGTTGGGTTGTGACAACACAACTTGTGGTTACATTTGTTTGGGCAGAGATTTCTCAAGCGTTTGGATTTCTGCATGCCTATAAACGTTTGAAAATCTCATGTTTAAATGTAGAAGAATGTGAGGAGCTTCTTGAGACTTACATTCATTTCTCCATTGGTTGAGCAATAAAGAATACAATTTCTCCCAAATTCGTCTATGTTGTGTTGTGTGTGATTGTTTTATATTTCTCTATGTTTGTCTTCATTCATGAATTTTGTTTGTAGGCTTGATGTCCAACAAGTGGTATCAGAGTTGAGGTCAGGTAAAGGTCTGTGAGAACCGAGGGAAGATTTTCATTTGCATTCATAGAAGGAGAGTCTGCTACAAGGGAACCGAGGGAAGATTCTTATTTGTGTTCATAGAAGGAGAGTCTGCTGCAAGGGAACCGAGGGTTTGGCACTATGTCTGTGAGGAGGAAAAAAATTATGAGTTTTAAAGGTTGTTGGATGCTGAGGAGAAGGTTGACTGGGCAATGGAGTTGGAAGCCATGGCAATAATTAGAGCAAGGTTTCCTCTTGGGTATATTTCTTATGTATGCCAAGTTCTGCAGTTTGGAGGATGCATGTGAAGTGCTTGACAAAATGCTCAATAACATGATCATGGACCCTTATGATGAGTTGTTGGAGGAGGCATAATTAGATTTGGCGGTGATGGTGGCAAGTCAAGAATGAAAACAGAGTGTTGATGGGCTTACTCAAATTCGAAGAAATGGTGAAAATCTTGAATGTGAAATTCAAGGTTGAGTTATGTAAATGGTAATACAACTGTAAGACCTGGTTAGGCACGTGTACCCCAATTTTCAAATGTCACCGGTAAAGTCTAGATGACCTAGGTTATAGGGGGATCATGTAGTTCTCCTAGATACCTTGAATTTGAGGGAAGTTCGGTTAGTTTTTGGTCATGGAAGGGGGGGGAGTTAGGTTAAGAGTCGTGGTTTCATGCACATGTTTTTATTAGCCCATTGTTTTAGAGCCCATGGATTGAATTTAATGAAGCCTTTAAAATGGATTAGGATACTCCATTGAAATTATCCCGGAGATGAGGGGTGAAGGCTCATTTGGCTAACTTGGTTGGATTTGGTCAATGGAACAAAGTTTTATATCTCTACTGGTCATGGTGATGGAGCTAAGGGATGTAGATTGTGGGATCCTACTGTCCATAAATCATCAGTAGTAGAGATATGAGAAGTTGTTCAGGATCACAAAGGGAGATTTGTTTGCAAACTCAAGGAATTGTTGTATGGCATAAAGTAACCAGTTGACGTACTTGGACCACCATTCTGAGCCACATCAACGTGGAATAGCTCTGAAGACCATTATGAGGCATACTCAACATCAACACAACAAAAAACTATTCTCTTTGATATTAATCTGTAACATCCCCAACCACTAACAGGCTGGCCACGTTACTTCCAGACACACTTCTTGGACTGATAGAAATTTGGTTCCATTCTTTAATTAATCAAGAACATAAAACCAATGCATGAAAATTAACAAGATTCATATTAACCATCCAAGAAATGAACAATGTTCCATGCACAACAGTAACCAACAACCATGCACATGAAAATACATATCAGAGATAAATAGATACACAACGGAATATACATTATATAGAAAACAAAAAGAGCAATTATATTTAATTAAACGATCGCCAACTAGCTGCGGACCAAGGATGTTCCTCCCAACCATAGACATTGTTGTTCATTCACTCTCAACAATAATGTCACCCTCGAGCTAGGGCTATGAATCCACAAGGATGAGTCCTGGGCCAAAACTAAAACACACAACAATTGGCTAACAGACTCTCATGTTTTCCCAACCACACAACAATCCTAATTTCCAGCTCTCTTCCTCTTCAACTTGCACAACCCAAAGAAATGAGCCCCTTTCTTTTCCATGCAATGCCTTAGGTTATTCAATTTCTCTCTAGGGATCCAGTGCTACTGGTTAGGAATCTCAGTGTTGGAAACTCCAAGGACTCTCAATTGTGGACAATTATTGCATAACTTCCATCAATATCATGCACACAAACATCCATTCCCTCATGGAATGATCAGTAAATTCTTACAACCATCTAACAATGGCTCTCCTCCTCCAGCTATTCATCTCCATGCCCAGACCCAAAGCATGCGAATAAAAAAGAACGAGGAAAGTGCATACAACCAAAGATGAATGAACAAACAAATGAATAAGCCACTATAAGAACAATCCCCTAAGCAACCAATAGGCCACGTTTAAATATAAAGGATGTGGTCTCCCCAAAGAGACTCACATGCCCCAAGAGGAAATGTGGTATTTCCAAGAGACTCATGCACCACCCTCACCCAAACATGGGTAAATAAAAGTTAAAAAATAAAGGAGCATCCCCTCAGCCCCCTCTCTCATGGAATCATATCCGTTTATCTCTTGTCCTTCTTCGTCTTGCAACCAATGATGTCTTATATATATATATATATATATATATATAGAGAGAGAGAGAGAGAGAGAGAGAGAGAGAGAGAATTGCATTTCCTAGGCACTCTGACCCCTTTTCCGACTCACCAACGTAAGTCACATTCATAGGGATCAAAACCAGGGTGTTACAACTCACTTGGCTAGCTTGGCTGGATTTGGTCAAGGGAACAAAGTTTTATATCTATGTTGGTCATGGTGATGGAACTAAGGGATGCAAATTATGGGATCTTATTGTCCACAAATCATCAGTAGAAAAGATATGAGAAGTTGTTCAGGATCACAAAGTGAGATTTGTTTGCAAACTCAAAGAATCATTGTATGGCCTAAGGTAACCAAGTAGTGGTACAGGATGTTTGATTCCTTCATGGTGAGCAAAAGTTTCTTAAGAAGTGAGTATGATCATTGTATTTATGGCATATTCATTATCTTGGTGTTATGTTGATGATATGCCTATTGCAAGCAAATCATGGTTGAAATTAACAGGTTAAAGGCTCAGTTGGCTAGGAATTTTGATGAAGGATCCAAGAGCAACAACACAAATCTTAGGCATAGAAGTACATGAAGATGGGAAAAATGGTAAGTTGTGGTTGTCACTGATGAGGTTCAATATGAACATTGTGAAACCGATAAATATCCCTTTATCTTTCCATTGTAAGCTTTCTTCAAGTTTATGTCCTAGTAGTAAGGAAGAAAGGATTATATGTCTTGTGTACCTTATGCAAATGCAGTAGGAAGGTTGATGATTGCGATGGAATGTTCAAATATTTCACATGCAGTTGGTGTTGTTAGTGGACACATGGAAAAACTAGGTAAAGAGCATGGAAATAGGTGCTTCGGTATCTGAGAAGCACGAGTATCACCTACATTAATGGTTTAGTGATTTAGTTTGTGGTTGTGTTGAGGTGGAGTGGTCCACACTGGAGCAAACTATGCAGACATGTTCACACAACCAATATTGTTAGAGAAGTTGTGGTGGTGTTTTTCTTCTCTTGGCCTATAGGAAGGTGATGTTTGATTTGTTGGGCAAGGTATCAAGAAATTGTTGTCAAGGTGGAGATTGTTGGGTTGTGACAACACACCTTGCAGTTAAATTTGTTTGGGCAGAGGTTTCTCAAGCGTTTGGCTTTCTGCATGCCTGGAAACGCTTGAGAATATCCTATTTAAATGTAAAAGCCCATGAGAAGCTTCTTGAGACTTGTATTCATCTCTCCATTGGCTGAGCAATAAAGAATACCATTTCCCCCAAATTTGTCTTTGGTGTGTTGTGTGATTGTTTTATATTTCTCTATTTTTGTCTCAGTTCATGAATTCTGTTTACATGCTTGAAGTCCAACATGTATTACATAAAACCTCTAGCCATCCAAAATTTTTAGTTATAGTGAACATTTGTTAAAGCCTCCATTATCAATAGAGGAAGCTTTAGTGGAGATTTCAATCTCACAATATTAAAACCTCCACAAAATCGTCCCCTATGTGGTGTTTTCCTTGTAGTACAATTATTTCATTCAATCATGTTTATAGAGAACTAAATGAGAAGGGAGATAAGCTCTCTAAAGATACTTTACTTCTTTAGGAAGGTTTGCTCTATAAAGTTAAAACAAATTAGGAAAGAGCACTTTAAAAAGAGGCTCAAACAATATAATGATGTTTAGCATATCTAAAAATGAAAATTATGTGGATGAAATTATGAATTTATGTAGGTGACTTCTTGGTTGGTTTGTTTTTAAAGATGGGCTAATTTAAGTCGAGTGTCTCTACATGATTGTAATATTAGTCTTTAAACTAAATTTTTTGTTTTTTTTTCCTTAAATATTCAATATATGTTTTTTTTTTTAAAACATTAAAAAAATGTAAGTTTTATTTTTACTCCACTTTAAAGTATTTATGCTTTCCACTATATTATTTAAATAATAATTTTAACTATTATAATATAATATTTAATATTTGTAATATAAATTTATATAATTATTTTTATTTTTATTTTAATAAAACTAAAATTTTCATTACTTTTCAATTCAACTCTTTCAAATTTTCATATTTTCATATAATTTTGCCCCTCTCATCATTAATCCTTTGCAAAGTGAACTCTAATCCTTGGCATAGTGAACCCTAAATGATGCTTTGAATATCATAGTTTTTCCATTCAAGTTGTTATTCTTATTCAGCTCATTATAGTTAGCAGTT
>ML784552.1:526697-568991 GCA_009831015.1 Picea engelmannii | reverse complement strand
GACTGATGCTGAATATGCCATTGTTTATTCCCCTGCATTATTGTGATCATCATTTAGTGACTCGGCAAAGAGTTTAAAAGAAGCATAATTGTTTAAGCACGGTAACAACTGATTCACCCCCCCCCCTCTCAGTTGACTAACATTCCTTTCCAAATACCCTAGTTGATTTGGGGGCGACCATCAATATTCTAACTATGGAAACCTGCAATGCCCCGGGTCTTCACTCTTTTGACCCAACCTCGATTATGTTTCAATTGGCTGATCGATCAGTGGTTAAACCACTCGGCACACTACATGATATAGCCATTTCAGTTGATTCTTGGGAATATCCCACAGATTTTCTCATCATCAACCCAAAAAGTGGACTTGAAGGGCATCCATTGATATTGGGCAGACCATGGCTCGCGATAGCAGATGCGTACATAGGCTGTCGATCGGGTACAATGACAATTGCTAGAGGAGGGGTTACAAGGAATCTCATCTTATATCCTCCAGCCAAACCTAGTCCAACAATGGCACACCCGCAATTGCCACCACCACGATATCCTGAGAAGGATCTGCGTGCCCCACTAACGATGGAAGAAGCCCTCAAGCACAAGAATTGGCTAGAGAATGATGTAATCAGTGGGTTTATTAACAACCCAACCCTTGTAAGTAACCCAACATGCCAGATGCTCCAAGTTGTTCTAGATTGTGAAGCACAGGGAGACCTGCTGGAAGATTTAATGGAACAACAAATTCTGACTACCACTGTTCACAACAACAAATCCATTGAGATCGCACCAGGGAAGTCTCTGAACATTAATGCCAACCGAGAAGAGAAACAACAACAAAAGCTAATCCAAACCCTCTCTAAATACCAACAAGATTTTGCCTGGGAGTACTCTGATATGAAAGGTATTGACCCTCAACTTTGAACACACCACATTTATATTGAGAAAGACTCCTGACCTATCCGACAACCGCAAAGAAGACTGAACCCCCACCTCAAAGATATTGTTAAAGAAGAGCTACAAAAGCTGTTGGACGCAGATTTTATATACCCTATCTCAGATAGTCGATGGGTTTCCCCATTAGTCATCGTCCCAAAGAAAAACGAGAAGTGGAGAATCTGCGTTGATTATAGGGAACTAAACAAAGCTACTCAAAAAAATCATTTTCCATTACCTTTCATCGATCAGGTCCTGGATACCTTAGCAGGGAAGAAATTCTTCTCTTTCCTAGACAGTTTCAGTGGCTACAATCAGATCCAGATTACCCCAAAAGATTAGGATAAAACGACATTCACATGTCTCTAGGGTACCTTTGCCTACAAAGTATTTCCCTTCGGACTTTGTAATGCTCTAGCTACATTCCAAAGGGCCATTCTGAGCATATTCAGTGATCTGATTAGCGAAGGGCTTGAAGTCTACATGGATGATTTCACCCTGTACGACGAGGACTTCGACCAAGCCCTGAATAATCTGGAGAAGGTATTGGAACGGTGCATCGCTACCAGCTTATGTTTAAGCCACGAAAAATGTCACATGATGATGACAGAAGGTGTGGTATTAGGGCAGTACATTTCTGCATATGGAATTAGAGTAGACCCAGCAAAAATTGAGGTAATTCTTAATCTACCTACTCCACACACACAAACTGAGGTACATAGTTTCCTTGGTGCTTCAGGATACTATCGCAGATTTATGCCAAATTTTTCAAAAACCATTGCACCTTTACATGCTTTGACAAGTAATGTAGAATTTCAATGGTATGACAAATGCGATGTGGCTTTTGCAGGACTCAAGAAACTGATCTCAACAATGTCGGTGTTAAGGGGACCTAATTGGGAAATACCATTTCAAATTTCCACCGACGCCTCAGACATTGCCATAGGCGCTGTTCTGGGACAGGAACAAGAAAAGAAACCCTATGCCATTTATTTCATTAGCAAGAATCTAACTCCAACCGAACTTAATTATACAGTAACAGAGAAAGAGTTCTTAGCTGTTATACATGCCATCAATAATTTTCATCATTATATAACAGACTATCTATTTATCATGTATACTAATCATTCTACCATTAGATATCTAGCTAATGAACCAATTACTAATGGACGGGTAACTCGATGTTTGTTATTATTGCAGGAATTTGATATCACCATCAAAGATCAACCTGGGAGAGAAAATCTTGTCGCAGACTTCCTGTCCCGATTCCCAAAAACAAACGACTCATTAACAACTGAGGATCAATTCCCGGATGAGCATCTGTTTGTTGTCGACACAAAACCACCTTGGTACGTTGATGTAGCAAACTATCTAGCAGCGGGAAGATTACCTACACATTTATCATCAAAGGAAAGACGATTGATCATCCAGCGTAGAGCACAATTCACTTGGATCAGTGGATATCTTTTCCACACAGGAGCTGATCTCCAGATCCGACAATATGTACGAGAGGATGAAATCTATGACATACTGAAAACAAGACATGATGAGTCCCGTGGGGGGCATTTTGCAGACAGCGGGACTGGACACAAAATCTTACATATGGGCTATTATTGGCCCTCAATATTCAGAGATGCCAAGAAATATGTCCAGACATGCGACAGCTGCCAACGGATGGGGAAACTAGGTCAGGCTGATGAAATTCCCTTGAAAACATAACTAGTTGTAGAACCATTTGAAATATGGGCGTTGGACTTCGTCGGCCCCTTTAATCCAAAGTCAAATCAAAAGGCCTATATTCTCATTGCAACAAACTACATGACCAAATGGGTAGAGGCGGAAGCTTTACCAAATGCAACAGAAGAAGTAGTCATCAAATTCATTTTCAAATTGTTTGTACAGTATGGACTACCCAGAGAAATAATTATTGATGGAGGGTCACAATTTACAGGCCATAGAATCACAGCCACCTTGGATAGCTATCACATCAAGCATAGAATTACCTCTCCATACCACCCACAAGCAAACGAGCAAGTAGAAAGCACCAATAAGGTCCTAGAGGTAATTCTGACGAAGACTGTCTCAACAAACCAACAAAATTGGGCTACTGAGCTCCCAAATTCCTTATGGGCTTATCGTACAACCTGGAGTAACACCACTGACTACTCTCCTTACCATCTAGTCTATGGTAAATAACCTATCTTCCCAATAGAATTCAAGATCAAGACCCTAAGAATGGCCCAGAAAATTGGACTAAATCTTACAGAAGCACATAAATGACACCTTCAACGACTCAACGAATTGGATGAAGCACGCTTGTCTGATGTGGAGCGCACAACTGTTATCCAGCAACAGAGAGCAACCTAGCACGACAAGCATATCAAGAAGAAATAATTCAAGAAAGGTGACTGAGCACTCCTCTACGATTCTAGATTTCAGGACTTTCCTGGGAAATTACAGACACGATGGCTAGGGCCGTATGAAATTAATGAAGTCCATGATAATGGCACGGTTACTTTGAGCACCATCGATGGGTCTGGATCACCCTTTCTGGTTAATGGACACCGACTGCGACTTTACCATCGGCCACCTTCAAAAGATTATTTCTATCAAGAAGTAAGTAAAGACCCTACGGTGCAGATTTTGGTTGGCTGGGAAGGTAACCCAGCCACCCCAACTCCATAAATGATGCATTATGTTTATATTGTACATACTGTACATAATTTTCCAACTGAGTGGTTAGTTTTTTTTTTTTTTTCGTTTGTTTTATAAAAAGTCATCTAGGAAACAAGAATTAGGACAAATAACTACAATTAGCACCATCTTCTGTTCCATACTCCCATTTTGTTTTATTATACAGACTCTATCTTTTACATGTTCATGACGATGTTGTTCCTTTCTCACACGCTTGTTGTTCCTTTTTGAATGGAACAATTGCTAATCGCTTTCTCATGCGCATGTCATTTCCTTTTTGAAACAGAACAACTATTGTTCATTTTTGCACGCCTGTTGTTCCTTTTTTTGAATGGAACAACTATTGTTCCTTTTCGCGCAAATGTTGTTCCTTCTCGCGCGCCTGCTGTTCCTTTTTTTGAACGAAAAAATTGTCGTTCCTTTTTGCACAACTGTTGTTCCCTTTCTCACGCGCCTGTCGTTTCCTTTTTGAAACGGAACAACTGTTGTTCCTTTTCACGCGCCTACTATTCCTTTTTTTTGAACGGAATAACTGTTGTTCCTTCTCGCACAATTGATGTTCCTTTCTTTTTGAATGGAACAACTGATGTTCCCTTTTCACGCACCTGCTGTTCCTTTTCTGAATAGAACAACTATTGTTCCTTTTCGTGCAATTGCAGTTCCCTTCTTTACCATGCAAACGCTATCCATTCCTCCGGAAGTGCGGCTTTCATCAATTAATTTTCACCAACACTGTTTCTAATCGTCATTATAACGATATGTCATTAAATTGTGGATGGTCCCTCACACCTTAACAAAAAAAAAAATTCGTGGAATAATCTCTCTGAAATATCTTAAACCTTGTTCATAATCAATCACCACCATAAGTTGTTTCTTTCCCTTATATATACAAATATACCTGAATGATATTCTGCCTCTATATTATAAGGGGTCTTCAGCACACTTTTACTTGGCATGTTTACACTTCCTTATACCATCCCTTACTCTTAAGGAGTAGATGAGCCTCCCTTAAATAATAATATAATAATAATAATAATAAATATAATATATATATATATATATATATATATATATATATATATATATAAAATTTTCCCATAAAGAATAGGGGGTCTCATCACGAACCAGCCTACCAAGATCATAGGATACTAACCTAAGTGACATTCCCACTATGGCTACCACACCAGGGCAATGGCCTTTGACATTTTCTTTTGTCAAAGGACAAGAGGTCTCATCATGAGCTGGCTTGTTCACTTAAGTTATAATCTAGTGAGTGGCATTATCATCATCTGGCTACCAAACCAGTATAATGGTCTTCTTGGGAAAAGACAATTCAAATATTAAGAAAATATACAAATAAATAAAGATACAAAAAAAAAAAACCTTTTTCATAAAGAACGGGGGGTCTCATCACGAGCCAACCTGCCACGATCATAGGATACTAACGTAAGTGACATTCCCACTATGGCTACCACACCAAGGCAATGGCCTTTGACATTTTCTTTTGTTAAAGGACAAGAGGTCTCATCACGAGCTGGCTTGTTCACTTAAGTTACAATATAGTGAGTGGCATTATCATCATCTGGCTACCAAACCAAGATAATGGTCTTTTTGGAAAAAAATGATTCGCATGTGTATTAAGGATAAAGGCTCATCTAAGGGTTAAAAGGCAACCCTGCCGGCAGCAATGGCTCTACCTATGGTATGGAAGATTATCTCAAAATACCAAGTTTTTGTGTGTCTCTAGATCTCCTTTACTCAAAAAATGAGGCTATCATAGGATGCAGGACCATCGCCCATGTCAAGCGAGCCAACGCGAAAGTAGGAGACAGCTGGACAAGCTAACATAATTTCTTTTTTTGAATTTCACCTTGAGATTGCTGCGCGAGTCTTTAATGAAGACATTTATGAAAGCGCACTTGTATATTGCAATGGACCTTGAGCGGATAGCTCTCGTCCTTAGGTAGATAAGGCATTTAGTAGATTTAATGTAAAGTAGATAGGAAATTTAATTCTAGATTTGATAGCTTTAGAGCGCAAGAGGGAAACAGGATATAGACACCCTCCTTTATACATCGTATTATTATGAAGTAGCATTGTTTAAGAGAGCATGTAGAGAAGTGTATGAAGAACACCCATGTACAGACATTGAATTAATAGAAAAGATTTGATTCGATTCTATGGTTGTGTTATTCTCTGTGTATTGATGATATTATGCTCATGAATGTTAGCTTCTTGTCATACATTTGCTTTTATATGCTGTGTATGTGATTTCATGGTTGAATTGAAATCTGTGAGAGTAAGGAGTTAGTTTCAATTGTTTCTCTATCTTGAACCAGAGAATTCCTGCAAGGAGAGCAGTTGAATCGTCCGCACGGAGTGCGTTGACAGCGGGGTTCAAGTAGAGAAAATATTTGTTCTAGTTCCCAGAAGTGCAGGTTTGGCACCAGAGCCGTGCAAGGCATGCATAGGCTAGACAAAGACTCAGAGTTGTGATTCTGAGCAAAGGGATTGAAAGATTTCTGTTGCAGGAGTGCATAGGATCGAAGAGCTTCAACACTTAGTCGTGTTTGAAGATTTGCCGCAAGGAGTGCGTGCAAGGAGTTTCTTGAAGTGATTTGAAAGCTGGGAGAAAAGCTTAGGAAGGATAGACCTTCGAGTTCGTCGAAGGATGGGATAAACCAAATCGTGCCTTAAAGGTTGCAAGGAACGCCGCAGGTTTGCGCGTAAGGTGATGAGTTCTTTGGAAGAACGGCTCGTCGTTTCGTGGTTTGGATAAGGAAGAAACGGACGGACGAAATTCTCCGAGGAGATTTCGCGAAGTTCCGAGGAACGTTGGATCTTGCGGAGGTGCAAGGAGGTTATAGTGCAAGCGTGGAGAGGATTGAAGCTCAGGAGTGTAGGAGCGTCGATCGGAATCACGAGGAGTGTGTGTTCTACTCGTGGATCGACATCTCGGAAGTTCGTGAGTTGAGAATCCTAATCTTTGCAATGGGAGTCGCGATATAGCGACACGCGATATTCTGATGGAGGAATAAATAGTGTGGGCCACAGCAGGCTTAGTGGAGGACAGGTGGCATAAACCATCGGAGGTTCGGCGTCTCGGGCATTGGGAGTCAACATGGAAAGTAATTGACCTCGCGAGTGGCGAAGTCACGAGGTAGCGATATCGCGAGTATCGGCGTCTCGGACCTCGGGAGTCGAGAGAGGAACCATCTGATCTCGCAAGTGGCGAAGTTGTGAGGGAGCGAGACCACGGGTTTCGGCATTTCAGCTTATCGCATATCGGAGATTGGAAATCCAATTGTTTAGATTCGCAGGTTTCGAGGCACGATAAAACGAAGTCTCGACGGCGGAAGAAGAAAGTCATCGGTTGACTGGTGCATCGGGTCTCGGGGTTTTGGGGATCTAGAGAGTGATAGTGAACTCGCGAAACTACGAAGTTCCGATCCTCCGAGTGCAGGAAAGGGGATTGAATAAGAAAGAATTTGTGGGTAACATTCCGATAAGGGAATAGAAGAACATTTACATTCTTCGGGCGGAGAGAGGAAGGAAGGTCCTCGAGAAGCGATCGTGCTCCGAGGAGTGCGACCGTGTGCACCAAGTTGGTATCAGAGTGGGAATTTCTTTGCTTTCTATAGCAAGGAAGAGAGAAATTCACCATGCCGCCCAAAAGAGAAAGGCAGTCACCAAACCCAGAAGATAGGGAGGGGCGAAGAAGAGGCAGGCCAGCAGGAAATCTAGAAATGGAGCGGCAGATGAGAGATCTCCGAGCAAGGCTTGAAGAGATGGAGACAGCACAAAGATGCGGAGTTGGTGCAGGGGATCTTAGTGATTCCGAAGTTGAAGAAGAAGCTGGACATGAAGAAGAAGTCACAACAAAAGATGCATCAACCGAGTGGCTGATCAAAGCCATCGTGAGGATGGGTGCGAATGCGAAAATGGACATTCTAGCCTATGAGGGGAATCTGGATGCAGAGGAGCTACTAGATTGGATTAGAGCTCTGGATACCTACTTTGATTATGAGGATATCGAAGAGGATAAGAAAGTCAGACATGCTATCACACACTTGAAAGGACATGCAGTATTGTGGTGGGATGAGCTACAAACCGATAGACGCTGCAAGGGCAAGCAAAAGATCAAAAGTTGGGATCGGATGATCACAAAGATGAAGGCGAAGTTCATCCCAAGGGACTATCAAATCACTTTGTTCAGGCGAATGCAGAACCTAAGACAAAAACTAATGACAGTGAAAGAATACACTGAAGAGTTCTATCGACTGAACATCAGAGCGGGTCATCGGGAGAGCGATGATGAGAAGGTTGCTAGATATCTGAATGGTCTGAGATACGACATTCAGGATGAATTAAGCATGCTAACCATCCGAACGGTGGAAGATTCTTATCAATTGGCTCTGAAAGCCGAAGAGAAGCTGAGTCGTAAGCAAGGACAGCGAGGGCGAGGCAGAAGCCAACCAAGAGGCAAAGCAGTTGCCCAGAAAAGAACTCAGAAGCCCAAGGAGGAATGGAAGAAACCTCAGGGAAAAGCTGAAAGAGGCAGAACCTCACAGAGACAGCCACATGTTGAGCAGAGAGGGCAGCATACAGAGCAGAGCGGCGGATATGCTGATGGCAATACTTTCCCTCATACTAGAGGTCGAGGTAGAGGAAGAGGTGGAGTAATCACATGTTTCACATGTGGAAAGAATGGGCACAAGTCATATGAGTGTCTAGAGAAGAAGAAGGATGCAGGGGAAACTCACATCGCAGATGCGCAGAGGCGTGATGTTGAGACTCAGGACGTAGAAGGCGGAAGATCGCTTGCGATGCAAAAATTCCTTTTGACACCCGAGAAGGAGGTGGAAAGCTCAGTACAAAGGACCTGACTGTTCAGAACATCTTGCAAGACCAAGGATAGGGTGTGCAAGGTCATCGTTGGCAGTGGTAGCACGGATAATCTCGTTTCAACCGAGATGGTAGAGAAGCTGGAGCTGGAGACGACTGATCATCCCAGTCCATATAGAGTTTCGTGGCTACAGAAGGGACACCAGGTAACTGTTACTAAACAATGCTTGGTTGAGTTCAAAATAGGGGGATATAATGATAAGATCTTATGTGATGTTATTCCCATGGATGTATGTCATTTATTGCTGGGAAGACCATGGCAATATGACAGAAATGTGATTCATGACGGGAGAATGAACACATATACTCTGGAGAAAAATGGGAGAACCCATATGTTGCTTCCGATAAAGAATAAGGAGGTGAAGCCGGAGGTAAGCAGCACAATACTTCTCATGAGTGGGAAGGAACTTCTTACAGAAATGGAGAAGAAAGAAGATCCACAATTCTTTGTGGTCAGGAAACCGAGAATTGTTCTAACTAGCACAAGAGTGGATGATTTGTCGGATGAAATTCAGGAACTGCTGGAAGAGTTCGCTGATATCATAGTGGACAAATTACCTCATTCGTTGCCACCGATGAGAAGTGTGAGTCATCACATAGACCTCATACCAGGAGCAAGTTTACCAAACAAAGCCGCGTACAGGTTGATGCCGCAAGAAAATGAGGAAGTTAAGAGACAAGTTCAGGAGCTATTGGACAAAGGATTGGTCTGAGAGAATTTGAGTCCATGTGTTGTTCCGACAATGCTCAGTCTAAAGAAAGATAGAGGCTGGAGGATGTGTACCGACTCAAGAGCGATCAACAAGATAACCATCAGGTACAGGTTTCCACTGCCGAGGATGGATGATCTGATGGATTGCCTGAGTGGGGCAAATTATTTTTCAAAGATTGATTTGAAAAGCGGATACCACCAGATTTGCATGAGGGAAGGCGATGAATGGAAGATAGCCTTCAAGACAAACGAAGGACTGTATGAATGGCTAGTCATGTTGTTTGGTTATATGAATGCACCAAGTACTTTTAAGAGGTTGATGAACGAAGTCCTGAGGGAGTTCATCGGAAAGTTCGTCATTATTTATTTGGACGACATACTGATTTATAGTAAATCAGAGGCTGAACACCTGAAGCATTTGGCCGTAGTGATGAAGAAGCTACAACAGGAGAAGCTGTTGATAAACATGAAGAAGTCCTCATTTATGAAGACACGGCTCATTTATTTGGGTTTTGTTATTTCGGCTAATGAGTTGAGGATGGATCCGGACAAGGTGGAAGTGATCAAGAATTGGCCATCACCGAGAAATATTTTCGAGGTGAGAAGTTTCCATGGACTGGCTAGTTTCTACAGAAAGTTCATCAGGAATTTCAGTGGAATTAGCGCAGCGATGATGGACACAGTGAAGAAGCGGCATAAGTCTTTTCATTGGACAGCTGAGGCTGAGAAGAGTTTCAATCTGCTGAAGCGGAAGATAATGGAACAACCAGTGTTGGTGTTGCCGGATTTCCTGAAAACATTTCAGGTGAAATGTGATGCGAGTGGATATGCCATAGGAGCGGTCTTGAGTCAGGATGACAGGCCAATTGCATATTTCAGTGAGAAGATGGATGAAGCAAAATTGAAATACTCCATGTATGATAAATAATTTTATGCTATCATACAAGCACTAAAGAAATGGAGGCATTACTTGATCCCAAAAGAATTTGTTTTGTATAATGATAATCATGCATTACAGTTTGTGATTCAACAGGAGAAGTTGAATCAGAAACATGCAAAATGGGTAGAGTATATGCAGAATTTTACATTTGTAATTAAACACATTTCAGGTACTGCTAATAAAGTGGCTGATGCTTTGAGCAGGAAATGTTTTTTGCTACAGGAGTTTCGAATCAAAACTTTGGGTTTTGAAAATATCAGGGATATGTACGCAGGAGATGCAGATTTTGCAGAAGCGTATGAAGCAGCTGAGAATCCAGTTCTCAGAGACCGGAGCCCTTGGATAGATTATATGATCCAAGAAGGATTGTTGTTCAAAGGCAATCAGCTGTGTATTCCGAATTGCTCCATGAGGGAGAACTTGTTAAAAGAGAAACACAGTGGCGGATTGGCTGGACATTTCGGTCATGATAAAACATTCGCGAAGCTGAGCGAGTCATATTTTTGGCCAGGGATGCATGTGGATGTCAAAAAGTTTGTTGATAGATGTCGGATTTGCCAGCATTCGAAGGGAAGGAAGCAGAATGCAGGTTTTTATCAGCCATTACCCATACCAAAGAGGCCATGGGAGGCGATCAACATGGATTTTGTATTAGGATTGTCGAGGACACAAAGAAGTGTTGTTTCAGTCTTTGTAGTAGTGGACAGGTTTTCAAATATGGCACACTTCATTCCATGCCAGAAGACCAGCAATGCGACGCACATCGCAAATCTGTTTTTTAAAGAGATCGTTAGACTCCATGGATTGCCGAAAATTATAGTTTCGGACAGGGACACTAAATTCATAGGGCATTTTTGGAGGACCTTGTAGAAAAGGCTAGGAACTAATCTGGCGTTTAGTTCTACTTATCATCCTCAGATGGATGGGAAAACAGAGGTGGTGAATAGAAGTCTAGGAGACTTGTTGAGAAGCTTGGTGACAGAGCACCACAACAGCTGGGATAGCATATTGCCACAGGCAGAGTTCGCGTATAATGATTCGGTGAATCGGAGTACAGGAAAATGTCCATTTTAGGTTGTATATGGGATGTAGCCGAGAGGAGTTTCTGAATTGCGAGATTCAGAACAGACTGCGACTAGCAGTGCTAGCGCAGAAGAATTCGTTGAGGCGATGAGAGAACTTCACGGTAGAGTGAAGCAGCGACTAATGGATTCAAATCAAGAGTACAAGCGTAGAGCAGATCAGCATCAGAGGCAACTTCAGTTTGAAGTTGGTGATCTAGTTCTGGCACATCTGAGGAAAGAAAGGTTCCCAAGGGGAACATACAACAAATTGAAGATGAAGAAAATCGGACCATGCCGAGTCCTGAAGAAATTCGGAGAAAATGCATATGAGATTGAGTTTCCGGATGGCATCGAGATATCTCTGATATTCAATATCGCAGATTTATACCCATATAGAGCTGGAGAAGCAGAGACTAGAACAGAGGAACCAATGATCCAGTGGATGAAACAATTAACAGTAGTAGAGAAGCCGCAGATGGAGTGCATACTGGACAAGCGAGTGGGTAAAAAGACCAGGAGAAAAGCATACTTCGAGTATCTGGTCAAATGGAAGAATCACCCAGTGGAGGACGCCAGCTGGGAGAGCGAAGCAGTGATCCAAAAGCATGGACGGACCGTGCAGGAGCTCATGGACAGGAGCCCATGAAATTTTTCAAGTGAGGGAGTATGATGCAGGAGCATCGCCCACGTCAAGCGAGCCAGCGCGAAAGTAGGAGACAGTTGGACAAGCCAGCATAATTTCTTTTTTTGAATTTCACCTTGAGATTGTTGCACGAGTCTTTAATGAAGACATTTATGAAAGCGCACTTGTATATTGCAATGGACCTTGAGCGGATATCTCTCGTCCTTAGGTAGATAAGGCATTTAGTAGATTTAATGTAAAGTATATAGGAAATTTAATTCCAGATTTGATAGCTTTAGAGAACAAGAGAGAAACGGGATATAGACACCCTCCTTTGTACATCGTATTATTATGAAGCAGCATTGCTTAAGAGAGCATGCAGAGAAGTGTATGAAGAACACCCATGTACAGACATTGAATTAATAGAAAAGCTTTGATTCGATTCTATGGTTGTGTTATTCTCTGTGTATTGATGATATTATGCTCATGAATGTTATCTTCTTGTCATACATTTGCTTTTATATGCTGTGTATGTGATTTCATGGTTGAATTGAAATCTGTGAGAGTAAGGAGTTAGTTTCAATTGTTTCTCTATCTTGAACCAGAGAATTCCTGCAAGGAGTGCAGTTGAATCGTCCGCACGGAGTGCGTTGACAGCAGGGTGCAAGTAGAGAAAATTTTTGTTCTAGTTCCTAGAAGCGCAGGTTTGGCACCAGAGCCGTGCAAGGCATGCGCATGCTAGACAAAGACTCAGAGTTGCGATTCTGAGCAAAGGGATTGAAAGATTTCTGTTGCAGGAGTGCATAGGATCGAAGAGCTTCAACACTTAGTCGTGTTTGAAGATTTGCCGCAAGGAGTGCGTGCAAGTAGTTTCCTGAAGTGATTCGAAAGCTGGGAGAAAAGCTCAAGAAGGATAGACCTTTGAGTTCGTCGAAGGACGGGATAAACCAAATTGTGCCTTAAAGGTTGCAAGGAACGTCGCAGGTTTGCGGGTAAGGTGACAAGTTCTGTGGAAGAACGGCTCGTCGTTTCGTGGTTTGGATAAGGAAGAAACAGACGGACGGAATTCTCCGAGGAGATTTCGTGAAGTTCCGAGGAACGTTGGATCTTGCGGAGGTGCAAGGAGGTTATAGCGCAAGCGTGGAGAGGATTGAAGCTCAGGAGTGCAGGAGCGTCGATTGGAATCACGAGGAGTGTGGGTTCTACTCGTGGATCGGCATCTCGGAAGTTCGTGAGTTGAGAATCCTAATCTTTGCAACGGGAGTCGCGATATAGCGACACGCGATATTCCGACGGAGGAATAAATAGTGTGGGCCACAGCAGGCTTAGTGGAGGACAGGTGGCATAAACCATCGGAGGTTCAGCGTCTCGGGCATCGGGAGTCGACAGGGAAAGTAATTGACCTCGCGAGTGTCTAAGTCGCGAGGTAGCGATATCGCAAGTATCGGCGTCTTGGACCTCGGGAGTCGAGAGAGGAACCATATGATCTCGCGAGTGGCGAAGTCGCGAGGGAGCGAGACCGTGGGTTTCGGCATTTCGGCTTATCACATATCGGAGATTGGAAATCCAATTGTTTAGATTCGTAGGTTTCGAGGCACGATAGAACGAAGTCCCGACAGCGGAAGAAGAAAGTCAACGGTTGACTGGTGCATCGGGTCTCGGGGTTTTGGGGATCTAGAGAGTGATAGTGAACTCACAAAACTGCGAAGTTCCGATCCTCCGAGTGCAGGAAAGGGGATCGAATAAGAAAGAATCTGTGGATAACATTCCGATAAGGGAATAGAAGAACATTTACGTTCTTCGGGCCAAGAGAGGAAGGAAGGTCCTGGAGAGGCGATCGTGCTCCGAGGAGTGCGACCGCGTGCACCATCATATTAGTTATACTCATTCACTGGGAAAAATAACAATATTATGTTATGTGGACTATTAAAAAAATGAACAGATTTAACTTATTTTTGATTGATTTCTCCATAAATCATTTTTTTGCACATAGGTGTAATAACTTTACAAATTCCACACATCAAACGACTATCGTTTAAATGATTTTTGGTGGCATGTGTCTTTTTGAAAATTATATATGATTAGCCCTATTGACGATGACAATGCAATCATTACCTCTCACCCGAAATAACTGCACTCATTGCTTCCGCTTACACTGATGGTCGAGGACGACCTCTACATTAATGAGGGGGATGCTCGGCACACTTCCCAACTAGCTGTAATGATTGCAATAAATACAAAACCCACGTCTTTATACATTTGTCGTTGTTGATATTTTCCATTTCTAGCATATGCTTCTCCAAAGTTGGTCTAACCGAATTCGTAAATAGGAACGATAGTCGTTCTTTCTTTCTCACAGAAATATGGGTGGTAGAAGTGTGCGCAAAGAGTCAGCATTACTTCGGGTTATAGAATAGGCAAGAGAAATCCTGCATCACCTAGAGTGGACCGAATACTTAAACTGCTTGCAAGGAGATGACACAAATGTCACACTAGAATTCTTTCAAAACCTGCAAGGAGAAATCTCTACGGTGCAGGGTATATGAATACCAGTTACCTCAGAAATCATAGCAGAGGTCACATGCCTCTCTAACACAGGAATTTAGTGGACAGGGAAATACACGAAGCTAAAGGAAGTTGTGGACTCTTTCACAGAACATGGGGAGGAATTGGATAAAAAAGGAAAGGGACTTAATCCCAGTACCCTCAATGATCCATGGAAAGAACTGGCGGGGATAGTTCAGCGCTACATCACCTGCGATGGACGATATGATGTAATTCAACCACGCCATCTTAAATTGTTGGCATCCTTGAAGAAATGGTTAGTACTTAACCTTCCTTTCTTCCTAGATACTGTATTACATGAAGTCGCTTTAAGGACACAAAAGTCCAAAGATCCTGTTACTGTTATTAGCCACCACAAACTAGTTAAATTGAAAGTGGATAAAGCATTGATTCAAACGCAGTTGACTTGGGAGAATTTGATTAAGGCCAATAGACCTCCACAACTGGAGCAGACGACCACCACCCAAACAGAAATTCCACCACCTCAGATTGAAGTTGAAGCAGAACCTGCTCAAATCATTGAGGCCAATAGACCTCCACAACTGGAGCAGGCGACCACCACCCAAACAGAAATTCAACCACCTCAGATCGAAGTTGAAGTAGAACCTACTCAAATCACTGAGGCCCAAACCTCACAGACTCAAGCATCAACAAAAAGAAAGAAGAGAACAATGGCTTCTCTTATATTCCCCCCTAGGACAAGGAAAAGAAGCAAAGAAATTCAGGAAACAACAGAAGTAGTTCAGGATGCAACAGAGCACCCTGAAGAACTTCAGAATTTCATAGAACATCCTTTCCAGGAAAATGTTCAAGAAATTGACCAAACAGGGAAAACAAGACAAAAGGATAATCAGGGAGACACTCAACCTGCATCAAAGCACCTGGCAAAACACATTTTTAAGAGTTATGAGATAGAAATGGCTCATGTTTTGGGGAACTTAGGAACCTCAACTGACAAAGGTAAAAATAATCTAGAAAAAGACCTAGAACCAAGCTCCTCTTCAAAAATTGCTGAAGATTTTCCTGACACTAAAATGTCCTTTCCAGACGACACAACACATGAGGAATTTCTTTTTGAAACAGGAGACCCTCTTGGACAACCAGAGCACTTGGAAGAAACAAAGGGACAACCCTTTGCTGGTCGGAATGAAGAAGACCCCGAGGTCCCTCACAGACAGAAATCAGTCAAAAGCCAGAAACAAATTAGGAAATTAAAGAAAGAAAATAAATTGTTGAAGAAAAGGGCTAAAAGGGCTGAAGCATTAAAAGAGAAGGTGGGAAAACTCAAGGGGATTATCAAAGAATTGAGAAAACAGTTGGAACTAGTAGACAAGATCCACAAGAGAAAGAAAAACAAAAAGGGCAGAATGCAAGGAAGAAACCCTCTTCCTAAGAAAGCAGCTAGTATAACTTCTATAGGAATACAGACAGATCCTGAGGAATTAATGGTAGAAGAAGCAATAGTTCAGGATGAAGATGTAATTCCTATAGAAACACAAGAGATGGTTGATACTGAGATACAGACAGATACTCTGATTTTAGAGGAAACAACTCAACTTTTTGAGAAAAATGCTACTATTAGGAGACTGGAGGAAGAACTACTACAGTCTCAACAAACCCTGACTCAAAACAGAGGTGAATTACTGACGATAACAGAGCAGTTTCAGGAACAGAGTACTATCATGAATAGACTGGAAGCAGAGCTTGCATAGACCCAGCAAGCATTAATTCGCTTCAGAGAAGAAATGAATGAATATCAAACATCCCAGTCTCGGGCACAGGGTGCCATCATTCATGAGCTGAAAGAAGAATTGGGACAAGCCCGACAAGCACTGATTCAATCTAGGGAGGAGATGAGTGTTATGGAAGAACACCAAACATCTCAATCTCAGGCACAGAGTGTCATCATCGATAGACTAAAAGCATAACTTACACAAGCATAACAAGCATTGGTCCAACACCAACATGAAATGGTAACTAGAACTGAATATCAAAGGGTTGTCAAAGAATTGAAGGATATGACAACAATAGAGGGTGAGACTTATGCTGCGCTTACCAGAGCCCAAGAGAAGACCAAAAAGGTGCAAACCCAATTGGAAGAAGTTTTGGAGCAAATCAAACACATTTGTGATGTCTATTCTGATGCCATCAATTGCAGAGCCCCTGCCACTAATTATGTTTTATTCTTGCTAGAACGGTATCTATTGTTGACAGTGAAGGCCATCAGAGCAGGTAAACCCATTTTATTTTCCATTGTTCCAGAATTTATTTCATGTTTCAGAGATCAGGAAGAGAAGGTACAATACCTTCTGTGTGAATTATATTTCCATAATCTTATTTTGGATGAAGTTAGAGGAGACAACCCTGGCCTCTTCATAGGGGACATACAATTCCAGGCAGTCTTGTCCTTTACTAGGAACCAGGTGAGATGGAGTAAGGCTCACAAAATGTTCATAAACAAAGAAACTGGTTTAGATCTTTGGATTAGAGGAGAGCCCCCAAAATCCTTCCCAACCATCATGCGACACAAGACCTTCATGAAAAGGGCAGGGGTTGTGGACTCATTGGATCCTATCCATTTACATGTCATCCGCTCAGGTATCACTTATTTTAGAGAATTCAAGGAATAAGCTCTTGCTGCTTCCAAGCTAAGATGGGATGTATCCTCTGATGAGGTTAAAAGTAGAGAGCCCTTTGGATATAGAAATTTCTTTGCAAAAACCTTCAGAGTAGAAAGATATGCTAGACTACTCCAGGAGGAAGGACTTGCTTGGATGGGATGTAGGTATAACCCCCCTCTCCTCTGGTTTCCTTCAGAAGTTTACTAGAAGAATTTTCAAATTAATAAAAAGAGACATGAAGCCACTTTTGATGAAATCAAAAGAAAACATGGTTTCAAGAGACCTGGTGAACCAACTTTTCATCCCTACAGTATAACTGGTTTACATGAAAGACTCTAGCTTGCATGTGGACATGCAAGAAGGTAAGCTGGGGGGTATGTTGGGTTACGAAAAAGGTATAAATATCTTCCTTTTTCCCACAGTTCATGATATGATTTTGATTGATTCTTTAGATAGTTAGGGATAGATAGGAAAGAATATGATTAATATGTCTCTTAGGGTTGTTATTAAAGTTTATTAAATAGATTCTAAATTACGATTGGAATGGTTTGATTTTGTTTCAGAATTGGATAAATAACTGGCAAAGATAACCAAAGAGATTTTGGCTATGCGCAAGCTATTGGAGATTGAAGACTTTTTAGGCGCAAAGAAATTTGAAGATAATACATTTTCTATATTGTAATTTTATAATAGTAAAGCAATCCTGAGGATCTTTCGATCCTCATGATAGCTTGATTTACCCAAACTATTGTAATATATAAGAGGATAATAGATCCAGAAAAACGGAGAGAAAAAACGCATTCAAGTAATTAGATTCAGAACTGTTCCGTGCAAGCAGTTTTTGTAAATGTTTTACCAGCCATGGAATTAATGAAAGTTTTGAGTGCTTTTATCATTTCTGTGCTTTGAGTTTCTCGTAGAAGTACTTCTGAAGACTGAGGGCCTAGTCTGAAGGAGCTACTATCTCATTCTGTAATTGTATCAGTTCGAAGTTTGATTTCCATTTTGTGATTCAAATCTCTTTTACAGTAGCCAAGGATAAATGCACAAGTGTGTTAATGATTTTATGATTGATTGTGTATAGAAGATAGACATTCTGATTAGTTATTAATGATTGCTATTATGATTTCCATTTCTGAAGTTATTACTTGGCAGTTCCTCACATTTTCATCCACGTTGTTCCTTTTCCTTAGATTTATGATTGATGTTCCTTTCGGTTAAAGTTACAATAGTTGTTCCTTTCAGTTAAAGTTACAATAGTTGTTCCTTTCGGCAAAGTTACATTAGTTGTCCCTTCCGATTAGATTATAATTGTTGTTTCTTTCTGCAGATAGAGTAATTTGTCATTTCCTTTCCAGTAATCAGAATTTATAATTGATAGTTAATTTTGCAAGTCCTTAGTTAGATTCAATTACTGCTTTCTAATTAAGTGAATTCAATAGATTAATTAGTTCCTTTCCATTTCACAGCATCTTAGTAATCAGATTTCAATTCCATTTAGTTCTTAGAATCTTTGGTGAACGTTTGAGGAACTTGATTGTTGATGAACTCCGATTTGGTTTAGCTACATCATTTTAGGCTACCTGCATAGACTTTGCTAATATTCTTGAGATAAAGATGAATCTCCGGGTTGATAAATTAATGTTAAGCTAAGGTTGTTTTTAAGACATATTTAGACACCAACACCTGGTAAGAGGGTTGAAAGGATTAATCCTTGTGAGAAATCACTTGTTTTAGGTGGAAATCTTGGAAGACATGCAATTCTTCACCCAATTTCCTAGGGGAAGACCTTAGCCAGTTTAAACCTGGAATTCCAAAGATATTAGAAGTTTGGTAGAACCTTAGAAAGGCCAGAGGAAAAACCATGAAATGTTAAGTTTGGAATCATACTGTACTATGGAGGAAACAGTGTTTCAAGTTGGGTGAATTCACATCCATTGATTCAACGAAGTGAGCAGATCTAGATTGTTGGTCGGATGATGATACCTTTGAATTAATTGAAGTAAGGTAGTATTTGGAATTCGATGGAGAGATCCCTGAATCGATGGGGACCATTGATCTATCGAAGAGTGACTCAAGAGAATCCTGGACTGTTGGATCCAATAAAGAGATTGTAGGACAAGGGGGTCATCAAAGGCCAGGAAGGAGAATTGTAACATAAGTCCAATGATAATAACTTTGAGGAATATAGCTTCATTGTGAGGTATACCATGAGATCCTATCCATTGGATCTGGCAATAATTGCTTCTAGGTGGAGGATTTTAAGACCCTCATAGGAAACATGCCTTAACCCTGAAGATCATAGAGTCTGTAGGATCATATGAATGAGGGTCGTTTGATCCATCAAATAGTGTGTGGTCGAAGTGAGCTACTCAGAGTAGTTCATAGAGCCGAAGAGGTGATGCTCTGAGGGGGGAGGGACTACGAGAGAAAAGGGATGACCATTTATTGGCATGTGAGCGAGATTTAATCCCGACCGTAGGTTATGTGGGTCCCATTTGTTAGCATGTGGGATGGATGATTGAGAGGAGAGTAAACGTCGAGTGGATAGAGACACTGGCATAAATTTCAACCATGGGAACCCTGAGTCAGAGGACCATTAGATGTCAGAGGATGATCTGTCGGGATATCATCGTCGAAGGGGAGATTAACCTGGATGGTTGGGCATTCCATCTGGAATTATTCTAAATATCTACAGATTGCTTATCTTAGAGTGATAAGAAAATCAAACCATCTAATTGAGGGTGTTTAGGCACCTGGGTAATTCAGTAAGATAAGTGGAGAAACCTTCCCAAGAATCAATAAGAGTTATCTTCGTTTAAATTGTGATAAGAGAAGTCCTCACTTAAGAAACCGGTGAGTCTAATAGTCTGTCATGAGAAGAAGAGGAAAGTCAACATCCAACCATCCTAAGTAAGGTTTAGGGGGTTGGTTGTGTCACATAAAACTATGGTAGGGGAATCATACATGTAGAAAATATAAGAGGTTTCACCTAATTGGACACCCTTGTAAGCTCTATTGGTATCCCTTCGAGTAGTTCCATGTAATGTACCCAACCATCAACTGAATAAAATTATGTTCAAAAACACATTAAATCATTAAAATTGTATGATAACTAAATTTTCATGTAGCTCACCAACTACACATGACACATGGATCTAACTAGTTGACTGATACCACAGTTCTAAATGTATCTAGAACAATATACTAAAATATGAATGCAATTGTTCAAGTAAACAACCAACACACAACATTCAAATAAATAATTTGCACAATAGAATAAACATAAAAAGAGAACAAAGGACTTATTTGCAAGCATAATAACCAACTGGTTTCATACGAAGGATGAACCTCCCAACCATAGGCATTGTTGTTCATTCCTCTCAATAATAGGCCACCCCTGAGTTGAGGTTAAGAGTCAAAAAGGAGATTTGTCCCTTTTGGATGTCCACTCTCCACACACAATAGCCCCCAAAACTAGGTTCTACTCTATTTCCACAACCTGCATAACCCAAGGAATGGAATCCCCCTTCTGTAACACACTCAACCCCCTAAAACTTAGGATGGTGGGGCGTCTAAATTTCCTTCTCCTCAAATCAATTATAATCTATCTCAAAGTCTCATATATGGATTTTACTCACCAAGATATTTCCAACGACTGTACCCATACTCAAAATCGAGCTTTGAATAGAAAGTTACAGTCTTCCAAAATTTCAGGATTTCAACTATCACGTCCACCTCACTACCACATGGCACCCTAGCACTTGTGCCATCCAACATGGAACTTAATTAAAATATGGCATGGCACCTCCCATTTTGCCCATCGAGCTTTCCAGATTAATGACTCTGATCATTTGGTTTGGTCTTCATTGTCATCGGGGTTCTACTCCTCAAGAGTTGTGATTCACCCCAACAAACAAGTTTTGGCGATGAGCTCTTTGGTGGGTTCACTCCCAGATATAACAAATCTCTATATCTAACATATAATGGCTCTCAATATCCAACATCTAACGACTCTGATTGTGTCGACACCTCCATATTGTGCGACAAGTAATTTTCTCTCCTTTAACCTCTTTTGGGTGAACGGGTGGGACCTACACAGATTCACAGCTGAGATTTCATCTCACCTTTTCACCGATCAATGGATATAGTTTGATCTTGAGATCCTCTTTGTCCTCGGCTCATTCTCTAGGTCTCACTCTAGATCTATACCCATCATTTTCCTACGAATGAATCGGATCTAACAACAGATAGATCTGATGACCATGGTTTAAAGTGAAGACCTAAGGAGTTCCTCTCCCTCCAAGACCACTCTCATCCCATCAACCATTAATTTGTTGACACATGTCACCCCTCGAGGCATGTCATCTACCATGTTGGCATCCCTATCAGCATGACGTCACTCTTCCTTTTATGCCTCACTTATGCGCTACCAACGAATTTCTATGGTTGAGATTTATTCTCTCCTATTTATCAATCGACGGTCCTCGTACTTTCCCAAGTATTTGTTGTCGTCGACACTCCCCTATCATCTTAGTCATTGTCATCATCATCGACTCTTCTTGCTCTTTTCCTTTCTCTCTTTAATGCCTCAACCTCCCAACAAACTGTCCCAATATTCCCATCACACCAAATTGACAACTATCGATGGCTCTGGGAACTCTTCATCGTCTGACCCTTTAATTTCTCCACTTCTCAACTTGGAACTTCCAATGAACTCACCCTTTTGTGCATGGTTGAGATTCATTCACCATGTCGAATAGATGGTTTCGATCTCCCTTAACTCAAATAGAAGGTTTTCCACTGGGTAAAGGTTCGAAATTGGGACTTAGCCAATTTCAAGGGTTCCTCAATGGTTTTGTATATCTCCAAGTTCTTGGGCACTACCCTAAGACCAACTAAGCCTCTCTCACTTCTATGGGATGAAGGTTGCATATCTTGCAAGCTTTCCATTCAAGACAAGTGGAGGATTCGAGGGGTAAAAACTCTCTGAACTACACAAAGATCTTCCCCACACACTAGAGTACTCCCTCTGCCAATCTTGGATGAAAGTTTGTTCATATTATGTAAACTTTCCACTCAAGAACATAAGGTTTCCTCATAGTACATGGTTCTTTCACCCCTACAAGAACTTCCAAATCCTAGGGCACTCATGAAATCTTCCAAATGAATATTTTTCCCATGTCTTGCAAGATTTCCTCTTAAGATGCAAGATCCTTAGAATACGGGCTACCATACTTGGCTCATTTTCATGAACTAACTGGTAAACGGTGAAAACAAACAAGCATGTTCCAATTCACTCAAGAATTCAATTTATTATTTATGTGCATTCAGATTTACCTTTTAAATCATAAAACCACATGTTTACATCATCAACACACATTCAAACACGTCAAGTTAAACACTTGTTTGTTCAGGAAATTATCAACAACCAACTGACTGAGAGGGGATGCCTTTCCTCCCAACATTAGCTATGTTGCAATCACCTTCCTAAAATAAACCACCCCCCGTTCCAAGCCATGATGTCAAAAGGGGAATGATTCTGTTGGTTTTCAATCTCAGAATGACCCAGGAAGGTTACTCTCCTTCCTCCACTAACAACAACAGAAGTTGACCCCTTCCCACTAAGCTCAAGGCCTCCATAGGTTTATCAAGTACCTTCACTACTATATGTCCACTACACAAGTGAACCCCTTCTCTGCTACACAGTTCCTCAGTGGTCTCTCTTTACTAGTGCAAGTTGTTTTCTAGTAAATACCAAGTTGTAGCCCTCTATCACTCCAGTCTGGGTTTGGGTCTTCTCTGTTTCAAGGTGATCAAAATTCTCTTGGATGAACTTCCTATTTTCTTCAAGGAAAGAAATCCAATTTCTTCTCTTCTTCGCATTGTTCCCTAGAATGCCTTTGTTCAATGTTCCATTCCCTATGTGTCTCCTGCTCTGTTCATTCTTGTTTGTCTGGTGATGTTTTCCACCTTTGGATTCTTCTTTCATCAATCCCTTGGAATTCTTGTGACTTCCTGTAGACATAACTTGCTATTTGGGGTCCATAATCTCGGGGAAAATCTGTGGGTGTCCTATTCGTTAAGTTATTTAGTTGACCCCTCATATCCTCAAGAGATCAAGATTGTCAGCAGTATTAATTGCCTCAACCACCAACCTGTTTCCCTCATTAACAATTCAGGTGGTCCATACAAATTCTCTCTCTTTTCTTGTTTTCTTGACTTGATTTACACTCTTCCCTAAGTTGATTATACTCATGCCCATCCTATCCAATAACTATGGGATGTGACTCCTCACACCCACCCTCTTATAGGAGTTTAATGAATGGATTTAGGAACACTCAACAACAAATAAAAGGTTTACCCAATAATAATAATAATAATATAGGAATGTGGCTTGGACTAATACCCATGAATAATTTTGACCTGGCTTATTTTTGGAATGAAATGAAAGAAAAGATATTACAATGAAATACACATAAAAATTTCCATAAATAGAGAAATACAACAATACCCGATTTCTATTAATGAAAGATATGTACAGAGACGACAAAAATACATTGTGCAAGATTCACTAGAATGGTGGCAACTTTATCTTTGAGAAGAGATGTGACAACTACGCTCATTCGTAAGAAGATTATTACAATGAGGCTCTGAAGGCCTTTTTATGATAAATATGAATGCCAAAACCCTAGACATCCAAAAACCTAACCCTAGGAGATGAAGCCCCAAAATTCATGTGGGCTCCATTGGGGTAAGTTAGTACATTAACTTACTGAGGTCATAAATTTTGCATACGATCTTTGTTTTAGGCGTGTGATAGCCCGTTGGAATGGTCTTTTTGAGAAATACACATTATGTTGTCAACATTTGACTGTGTCTACAGTTTGGCTATGGAAATCCAAAAAAAAAACCATTGTTTAGAGCCCCAAAACAACCCTTGAAGTACACAAGGATGTATTGACATGAAAACTTCCAAAATAAGCCAGTTGGAATAGGTGGGCGACCACCAATATCCACCTGGATGATGTGTAGGGCTTCAGGATAGCCCTGTAAGTGCATAACCCACAATTACAAAGAAATGTCCCCATTAGAGAGAAACGTGTTGAACTGAAAATTGTCCAGATGGGCCAGTTGGAATTTGGAACAGGTGGGTGGCCACCAATATCCACCTGGATCAATCCTCCCCCCTTAGGAAGCAATGGTATCCATTGCATTGAGTGCCTAGGGAAGAGAGGGAATCATTTTTTGAATTTGAATCTTGGTGAGTTGTGTGCCTTGTTGGAGAAGTTGCACTGCTTGGTATGTGGAAGGCTGTCATGAACCTGTTACTAGCGGGGTTGAATCTGTTCCACCAACCTGTTACTAGTGGGGTTGAATCTGTTCCACCAACCTGTTGTCTCTGGGCTTGATGGGGAATTATGTAAGCACCATTGTAGGTGAAGAAACAATATATGTGATCTTCTTCTGCTGGATAGAAGGTGTTGAGGTTGCAGTGGCCTTTTATGCATCCTTTAAACAGACTGTGAAGAGGATGAATTTTGTAGTATGAGAGATTACCTTGTGACACTGTTTTGGTGGAACAGTAGTCAGAACTACCTTTGGTATCCTGTAGAGATGAACCCCCAGAGTAATTATGGCACTATAGGGTCGAGACTCATAAACATCATGATGTTTCCACATATATGGTTGGCCCAAAACAACATCACATACATCAAAAGGGGAAACATCACAAACTACCTCATCCTTGAAGGGTTGGATGCCATACGAAAAGAGACACTACTCTTTGACATAGAGATCTCATCCCTGGTTAAGCCACATGATGTTGTATGGTTGCGGGTTGGTGTTGTTGACAACCCAAACTGTTTGACGAACTCAGCTGATATGAGATTCTTTTGGTTGTCGCTATCAACAATGAAATGAAACGGGGTCCCCTTCACCCACATATTTGAATGGAAGAGGCACTCCCCCTCTTCAGGATCTATTGGTTCTTCTAGTTGAATTGTTGTGGTCATGACAGTAGCAGTGGGGTTTGCGTCGATGATCTATCTGTTTTCAATATTTTCTGGATCAGATTTCAAATCAGGGTTTGGCTCCTTATCTTTGACCTCGACCACTAATGACTGTTTCGATCGACATTCATGGGTGTTGTGCCAGGGGATTTTTTGGAAGTTGCACCACTTCCCAGTGTCATTGTTCATCTTTCCTTTACCCTTATTTTCCTGTGTCTTGGACTGGTTTTCGAGAGGCTGTTGCTTAGGGTCGTCTTTACCGTGCTTTGGTTGTTGCAGATTTGCAGACCCAAACTTCCATTTGTTCTGGTGCCTAAATTTCTGCTCAATTTTGACAGCATCTCGATAGGAAGTTCCCAATGATGAGATGTTTAGGAAATCCATTTTGGTTTGGATGTACCTATGCAGATCCCCATGGTATTTCAGAACCGGATGTCGCTCGGAGCCTTTGATACCTAGCTTGGTGCGCAAGGTATGGAAAGTATTTGTGAACTCCGACACTGTTTGTCTATTCTCTTGCCGCAATGTGGTCCATCTCATGTACTGGTCTTCATAGTTATCAACGAGGTAGTATTGTTCCTTAACCGCATCCACAAAAAAATCCTAAGTGGGCCTGACCCCATATATTCCATATTCCTTTGTGGAAATTTTCTCCCAGTAAGTTTCACACCAATGTTTGACATAGGGGAGAGCCTTGAGGAGTGCGAAGGTGATCTTCCCCCTATTGGAAAACTTGTGAATAGAGAAATAACCTTCTAGCAGATTCAACCATTTTTCTAAGACATCTACATCTATTTGTCCTTCAAATATGGGAATATCAAAATTAACTTGTACCTTGAAGGGAGATATTTCTCCAAAGTGGTCACTTGATGAATATGTGCTTGCTGCTATCGGTAGGTGTTGAAGGATGTGGGAAAAAATTTCCATCATTTCGTCCCTTTGTCACGCGAGAGCTTGCTCAAGCAACAAGTTAATATCATCTTATGCTCCACTGTTTTTATTTTTTTCCACCATAGAGGGTTTCTTGGGCATGCGAGAGTGGTTTTCCTCAATAGAAACAAGCTCGAGACCCAACTTGCTATACTTGGACCTCGTCGGGGACATGCATTGAAAAACGATCAAGAGTAGTTTTCTCTGATACCACTGATCCAGATTATTTTTGGAATGAAATTAAGGAAGAGACATTGCAATGAAATACACATAAAAATTTTCAGAAACAGAGAAATACAACAATACATGATTTCTATTAATGAAAGAAATGTACATAGATTGTAAAAATACAAAGTGCAAGACTCACTAGAATGGTGGCAACTTTATCTTTGAGAAGAGAAGTGGTGGCTATGATCATTCACAAGAAGATGATTACAATGAGGCTTTGAAGGCCTTTTTATGATAAACATGAATGCCAAAACCCTAGACATCCAAAAACCTAAACCGTTGGGGTAAGTTAGTACATTAACTTCCCAAGGTCATAAATTTTGCATACTATTAGGGTCCTAACCCGCACATAGGTAGAAAAATATATTCGGATGTAATAAAGGTCAATATTAATAAGGCCTTTCAATAAAATAGAATAAGGCAGGTGTAAGAAGACCTAATAGAAGCTTCCACTTCTAGAAGGATCTTCCTCTGGATGCTTCTTTTTAGGATAAATAGGAGTCGAGGGTATGAGAACCCTAGCTTGGATATTATTGTAATAGAGCTCTGCTCAACTGGAGATTTCCCTCTCGAAGATGCCCGTGAACATTGCTTTCAGATTCAAAGTGTTATTTCTGTTGTTATTCTTATATCATTTCAATGTTATTGTGGTGAATGTTCTGGTTATATTGCTGTTATTCTGCCATTACTAGCATTTTATTTCAGTTCTGCATACATTTTATATCTAGTATATTACAAGTAGTATCAGAGCACTTTCCTCGGCAGAAAGTGTGGGTTAAATTTTTTTTCAGGGTAGAGACATATTCTGGCATCTTTAAGCCACAGAGGTCTGTCGTTATGCGCATAAACCCGCGGTTGAGGGATTCATACATGCAGGAAATACAAGTGGTACTTAAGCGCACATTTGTTGGCCACCCTTGTAACCCCTTTTGGTACCCCTTCGAGTGGTAGCGCATCAGACCACACCTGTTTACGGATCGACCTAGATTACCTGAAGCCCTCTTTAGATAAACCGATCGGTCGCACTTCTATAGTGTCACCGAGAACAACACTCGGGAAGATACTCTCTAGTACCTGGTTAGTCGGGTAGTATGGCTAAGGGTACGGTCTATCCTCCTTAGTTAGTGCCCTGAGATTTTGGTCCGAGTACTACTGTTGGACCCCACACGTATATCAGAGAGCTATAGCACAAGGCAAACCCTTGTCTGTAGAACCCTTGAATACCTAACTCTTAGGGGACAGAAACATAAACAAATTAAAACAGACAAGATCTATTGCCACACAACTGTGTTCGGGTTGCCAAGTAAATACACATTTCATTCTGGTTAAGCATTTGGGCATTTTTTCTCTGTAGTATTCTTCAGACCGGAGTATAACTATGTAAAAAAAGTCTAGAATTTTTTTCACCATTATTTGAGACCTATTCCATTGCATTCATCTCTTCACCCTTATCACATTCATCCATATCATTTTTTCGGCAAAATATTTTTACCCTACTTGCCCCTTTTCATTTTCCTCATCCTCATGGCCCATACTCATAGCCAAGACTTGGAAGCTCGCTTAAACACCTTGCAATCTGGTCTCATTGAGACCCAACAAGAAGTGAAACAACTCAGTGCCAATGTTGCCGCCATCAATACAACCATGCAGTCCTCAATGGGGGAAATCAAACAAGACCTCACCACCCAACTTGAATCAGTCTTTTCGGCACTCTGCACCAAATCGCATGTCCCTACAGATAACCCTTCCTCTTCCTCACCTCCACATACTAAAGGTGACCATTCCTCTCATTCCCATACCTTGCAGAACCATCACTTTCAACGTGACCTACGCCTTCCGTGGGTGGATGTGACCAAATTGGATGGCTCAGACCCCACTTGTTGGGTAACCCAAATGTAACATTACTTCTCTTTATATGGCATTACAAATGACTTGGCCAAACTCCGATATGGTGTTCTCCATCTAGATCAAGAACGTTGGCAATGGTGGCAATGGAGAAAAACTTCTCGTCAAGGGTATATTGCTTGGACACACTTTGTGGAAGAGATTTACGAACACTTTGACACTGACACTAACCATTTGGGCCGTTTGACAAAGATAAAACAATTAGGAAGAATGGAAGACTTTATAGTTGTCTTTGAGCGCCTGCCTTTTATAACAGAGGGCATGTCTGATGCCTTTTTCCCAGAGTGTTTTATCAGCGGCCTCAAGGATGAAATTCGGGCCCATGTCCTCATGGCTCAGCCTGAGAGTTGGGTGGAGGCTACCAAAAGAGCTAAAGAAGCACAACAGGTTGTATCTTCTCAAAACCACAAACCCTCCTTTATCCCTCGCCCTAAACCAGTAAATCCCACTAATCCCTCTACTCCACTAAAGATCCAAAAATTAACCAGCACTGAAATGGATGAACGCCAACTCAAAGGCCTTTTTTATAACTGTGATGACAAATATTTCGAGCCACAAGTGTAAAGAACAAAATCTTTTTATGGCCATCTCCGAGGAGATTTTAGAAGAAGATGAAGAATCTCCCTCTGTGTCTAAGTCACCTGAATCCACTGACATAACCCCTCCCTCGGACCCTCCTGAAGTAGAACCGGTCACTTCCCTCAATGCTTTCACTGGCTTCTCTGCTCCCCAAACCCTCAAGCTAATTAGTTACATCAAGCATCAGAAGGTCATCATTCTGGTTGATAGTGGCAGCACCCATAATTTTATTCATCACCGCATTGCCCAAGAAACTCATTGATACATCCATGCCGTCAATAATTTCCAAATCATGATTGCCAATGGTGGTTCCATGAAATGTGGAGGGCATTGTGAAAATGTGCATCTCCAAATTGGTGACTACCACCTGAAATCCCATATGTTTGTTATCAACATGGGAGGTTGTGACATTGTGTTGGGTGCAAACTCGCTAAGGACTTTGGGTCCCATTCTCATGGATTTTAAATACTTAACCATGCAATTTGACTAGGAGGGCCACCAATGTAAGTTCCAAGGCATCACCGCCGGTTCACCTGAGATCATTAGTTCCCATCACATGGAAAAGCTGCTAAAAAAGGATCATTCTAGTGTTATCGCCCAAATCCATGCCATACAAGCAACAGAGACACCCTCGGTACCGCAATACCTTCAAGCCATCCTTTCTAAACATCAATTGGTATTTTCCACTCCCTAAGGCCTCCCTTCTTCCCATGGTGTCCATGATCATTCCATTCCCCTTGTACCCAGAATCCTTCCTCCCAATATCCGTCCATATCGTCACCCTTTTTCCCAAAAAAATGAAATTGAAAAAATGGTCCATGAACTCCTTAATGTAGGCATTATCCACCCTAGTACGAGCCCCTACTCCTCTCCTGTGGTCATGGTCCTGAAGAAAGAAGGTTCTTGGTGAATGTGTCCTGACTTCCGTGCCCTCAACAAACTTACCATCAAAGACAAATTCCCCATTCCTGTCATTAACGACCTCCTGGATGAATTGAGTGGCGCCCAATTCTTCACTAAACTGGATCATCGTTCGGGCTACCACCAAATATGTATGAAAGAGGCAGACATTCCCAAGACTGCCTTTAGAACTCATGAGGGCCACTATGAGTTTTTGGTCATGCCCTTTGGCTTGTGTAATGCCCCCTCCACCTTTCAAAGCCTCATGAATCATGTCTTCCATCCTTTTCTCCGCCATTTTGTCTTAGTTTTCTTTTATGATATCCTCATCTATAGAAAAACCTGGACAGACCATCTTGCTCATGTGGATCGAGTTCTCCATCTACTCTCTCAGCACCAATTTTTCCTGAAACAGTATAATGTGCTTTCGGCGCCTCAGAAGTAGAATAATTGGGTCATCTGGTTGGCAAAGATGGCGTCAAGGTGGATCCTAAAAATATTGAAGCTATGCAATACTGGCCTCACCCAAAAACTCTTAAGAGCTTGCATGGATTTCTAGGCTTAATATGGTATTATCACAAGTTTGTTAAGAATTATGGGAAGATTGCAGCACCTCTCACTGCTCTCCTAAAAAAGAACTCTTTCACTTGGACTCCAGCCGCTACTCAAGCTTTTTAGACCTTGAAAATGGCCATGTGCACCACTCCAGTCCTCACCCTTCCTGATTTCACAAAGACCTTTGTGTTGGAATGTGATGCCTCAGGGAAAGGAATTGGTGTTGTCCTTATGCAAGAGGGTCGACCTTTGGCCTTTACCAGCAAGAAACTATCTGAAAGAAATTTGGGCAAATCCATCTATGAAAAGGAAATGTTGGCTATTATGCATGCCGTGGATCTGTGGCATCCTTATCTATTGGGGCAATGTTTCCAAATTAATACAGACCATCAAAGCCTTAAGTATTTTCTGGAACAACGCATTTCCTCCCCAGAACAACAAAAATGGGTGACTAAAGTAAAAGACAATGTGGTTGCAGATGCACTTTCCCGAAAATATGAATACGAAGGATCCATTTTTTCTCTTTCATTCATTGTAACAGATTGGCTCCAGGCCGTTCGCCAGGAATGGCTACAAGATCCCAAAATTTTGCAGTTGATCCACCAATTGCAGTGCAAGGCTCCAGCTTCCCCAGAGTACTCTTGGCTCCATGAGGAACTTCGATACAAAGGTCGTTTGTATTTATGTAAACAATCAAAGCTTAAATCCATGGTACTTTCTGAGCTTCATGCTACACCCACAGCAGGGCACTCTGGGTTCACCAAAAACTATGACAGGGTCAAACGTTCCTTTTTCTGGGATGGTATGAAACAAGACATTCGTAATTTTGTAGTTGAATGTGATGTGTGTCAACGCAACAAGGGAGAAACAGTCAAATTGTCAGGCACACTACAATCGCTCTTGATTCCACCTGCTATTTGGAAGGATATCTCTATGGATTTTATTACCGAAAACGGGAATATATATATATATTATATTCCCCGTGTATGTCACGACATGAAAGAAAAGAGTGGTTCGCCTAGAAAGGAGGAGGGAAGGGCAAGGCTGAGATTTATTAGTCACCACCAACATGTGGTAAAATATATACATTTTTTTCATCTATGACCATCCTTCCATAGAATGAAGTAATAACAAGGTTCTGTGCTCCCCATTAAATTTCGAACCAAATCGGCTGGTCGTTCGAAAGAGTGGTTGTGTTGACCAATCCTTACTATAGAATTTTGTTAAAACCATGGTTCAAGGATTCAATATCAATGCTCACCCGAGTCCTCATACCCAAATCGGGAAATAAATCCACCATCATGGTGGTTGTTGATCGCCTTTCCAAGTATGCTCATTTCTGCGCCCTTCAACACCCATTTACAACATCCATGGTGGCTCAAATATTTATGGATTGGGTCTCCAAGCTTCATGGCATGCCACACTCTATTGTTTATGATCGGGACACAACTTTCACAAGCAATTTTTGGCAAGAACTGTTCAAGATTCAAGGCACCGAATTGCATCTCAGCATAGCTTATCGTCCCTAGACTGATGGCCAAACGGAAGTTGTCAACAAGTGTTTGGAAACATATTTGAGGTGTTTTGCCTCGGAAAAGAAAAATCAGTGGGCTCAATGGTTACCCCTAGATGAATGGTGGTACAACACTTCATACCATACAGCTACACGCATGACTCCTTTTGAAGCGGTATATGGACAAAATCCACCTTCAGTTCTCTCATACTTACCGGGTGCCTCGAAGGTCTAGGCGGTTCACCTAACACTTATAGCTCGAGAGGGTATTCTTCGTACCCTCAAAGAGAATTTGGTCATGGCACAAAATTGCATGAAGCAACAAGCAGATCAAGGTCGCTCTAAATGTCAATTTGCAGAAGGGGATTAAGTGTTTCTTCGACTGCAACCTTACAAGCAAACTTTCCTCAAGGCCGAGCATTGTCAAAAGCTAGCGCCCAAATTTTATGGTCCTTATACCGTACTCAAGCATGTGGGACAAGTCGCCTATCAGTTAGTTTTTCCCAGCCATTCAAAGAGACATCATGTTTTTCATGTTTCATGCTTAAAGAAGGTGATTGGAGCTAAGTGCCAAATTCAAACCAACCTTCCAGAGTTAGCTAAAGAAGGATCCATTTGGCTACAGCCAGAAGCATTTTTGGACCAGTGTGAGCATCGCCTACGTCAAAGAACCATCAAGGAAGTGCTAGTCCAGTGGAAAGATACAATTCCAGCAGACGCCACTTGGGAACCAGCTACCATTTTGCAACAATTTCCTCATCTCAAGCCTTGAGGACAAGGCTGTTTTTAAGGGGGCAGACATGTTAGGGTCCTAACCCACACATACGTAGAACAATATATTCGGATGTAATAAAGGTCAATATTAATAAGGCCTTTCAATAAAATAGAATAAGGCAGATGTAAGAACACCTAATAGAAGCTTCTGCTTCTAGAAGGATCTTCCTCTAGATGCTTCTTTTTAGTATAAATAGGAGTCGAGGGTATGAGAACCCTAGCTTGGATATTATTGTAATAGAGCTCTACTCAACTGGAGGTTTCCCCCTTGAAGAGGCCCGTGAACATTGATTTCAGATTCAAAGTGCTATTTCTATTGTTATTCTTATATCATTTCGGTGTTATTGTGGTGAATGTTATAGTTATATTGTTGTTATTATGCCATTACTAGCATTTTATTTCAGTTCTGCATACATTTTATATCTAGTATATTACACATACAATATTTGTTTTAGGCGCGTGATAGCTTGTTTCAAAGGTATTTTCGAGAACTACACATTATGCCATCAAACTTTGACTCCATATACAATTTGAATGTGGAAATACAAAAATAAAACATTATTTGGAACCCCAAAACGACCATGGAAGTACAAAAAGATGTACTGACATAAAAACTTCCAAAATAAGCCAGTTGGAATAGGTGGGAAGCCACCAATATCCACCTGGATGTTGTGTTGGGATTCATGACAGTCACTTAAGTGCAAAACCCACAATTACAAAGAAATGTCCCCATTACAGAGAAACGTGTTGAACTGAAAATTTTCCAAATGGGCTAGTTGGAGTTTGGAACAGGTGGGTGGCCACCAATATCCGCCTAGATCAAATTCCCCCTTGGACCCCTCTCTCTTATGGGATCATATACCCCCCATCATTCTTCATCCTTTTCATATCATAACCAACAATTACTATTTTTATTAATTATTTTCATGCACATAATATACCATTCGGCCTTCGAACACACTAAACTAATACATGATCTTTGCCCCAACAAATCGACTCACCAACCTAAATCACATTTACATAATTAAATTATGATTCGTGGGGATTAAAACTAGGGATGTTACATTCCCCTCCCTAAGGATGAAAACATAAGACTTATCTGCACGCATAATAACCAACTAGTTGCATACGAAGGATGAACCTCCCATCCATAGATGTTTTTGTTCATTCCTCTCAATAGTATTCCACCCTCGAGCTAAGGCTATGAGTCCATGAGGAGATTTGTTCCTTCTCGTTGTCAAATCTCCACTCATAGTAGCCCTAAAACCCAGGTTCCTCTATATTTCCACAACCTGCACAACCCAAGGAATGGGATCCCTCTTCACTACATACAGTCCCTCAGGCCTTCCCACTTCCCTCCAAGGCTCTAGAGCATCTAGTTGACTAGAAATCCTCCTTGCTACTCTAGGAGTTCTCACAACGGCCTTCACAAGGCTCTTGAGCCTTTTCCTCAACTGAAAAATGCTCTACAAGCCCAAAGCCCAATTTCCAAGCACACGAGCCTCTCTCTCAGCATAAAACACATCCAAATAATGGTTTCCTTCAACCACAACATGGTTGGATCTCTTTTCCAACACTGAGCTCCTCTTTTGTTTTCCAAAAACTACAAGTAAAAATTGCTCTCTATGTAAAAACGTCACTATCTAAAATCCGCCCCCGCTTGGCCATAAAAATTTCCTGTTTTCTTTTTTGTTTGACTTGACTACAATCTTGCCCAATTTTATTGTACTCATGTCCATTCTCTCCAATAACTATGGGATGTGACTCCTCACACCCACCCTCTTACAAGAATTTAATTATTGTCTTTAGGAACACTAGTCAACAACAAATAGAAGGTTTGCCCAATAATAATAACAATTCAAGAATGTGGGTTGGATTAATACCCATGAATAATTCCCCCTTAGACCCCTCTCTCTTGTGGAATCACAGGCCCCCCATCGTTCTTCATCCTTTTCGTATCACAATCAATGATTATTGTTTTTATTAATTATTTTCATTCACATAATATAACATTCGGCCTTCGGCCACATTAAACTAATATGGGTTCTTTGTCCCAACATATTGGCTCACTAACCTAAATCACATTTATACAATTACATTATAATTCGCGGGGATTAAAACTAGGGATTTTGAATACCACATTAGATAACACATGTATATGGAGTTTCACTTCCATATACCCTTAGGTATATCGAAAGTCCTCTAGGTTTCTTGAAACAAGCCTTAGATAAGTCAATCAATCATATGACTTCTTTAGTGGCACTAATAACATCACTTAGGAATATTACTCTCTAGTACCTGGGTAATTGAGTAGTATTTATAAGGGTACAACCAAGCCTCCTTAGTTAGAGCCCTCAAAAATTGGGTTGAGTACATATGTTGGACGCCGCATGTATATGAGAGAGTTATATCACTTGTAAATCCTTTGTCCTTGGGACCCTTGAAGCCCTACTTCTTGTTTCTAGTCCTAGAAACACATATTAAAAGTGGTTTTCTTGAAAATTTGTGCCCCGATTAACTGTAAACCTCGCTTCCTACAACCATTGAGGGAAATTCCCACATAAACTATAGTATTGAGAATTTGAGCATTTTGTCCGTGCAATATTATTCAACTAGGAGTATAACTCCATAGGGCTAAANATATATATATATATATATATATATATATATATATATATATATATATATATTACAAATTAAAAAAATAAATAAATTATAGGTCATCACCATGTTATTATTTGGGACCTATCTCAATAGATTCCTTGTGTTGTGTTGATTTCATAGTACCACTCTCTAGTAAGACTTTTTTGGTGGACTGTGACATCCCTATATATATATATATATATTTGTGTGCTGGAAAATTATTTTCATTTTTGGCAAATTCGAATCTGGAATTTTTTTTCCATTTATGGCAATTTCGAATTTCGAATTTAATAATTGTATTTAATTATTGTGATTGTTGGGTAGAGATCTGTTTGGACCCAACTAACTATTTGACTATGACACTTGTATCACAACAGAATAATTATATTAACTGCAGGAGGACAAATAGAACAGCCATGTTAAAATCAGCTGACCATGACTCCATGAGTGGGGAACAAGTTGGAACTGCCTCTGGGATGATAATTACAAGTGGCAAATTAGAGATTTGGCCACTGGCAGCCCCTGAAAATCAGGGATTAAGAAAAGCTGCGAAAATCCCCAAAGGAGGGAAAAGACCTAGGCAAAAATGGAGAAATAGCATATGCGAGGAGGCAGGACGCTGCCAAGTATGCTGGGAAAGGATTCTCGAGCTCTCTTGTTGTTATGAACATTGCGTATTGAGTGTGAGGCAAGAGGAGTCTACTGAAACATAATTGTCTTGATGTTATGAACACTGTTGAGTAAGTGTGAGGCAAGAGGAGAACTGTTGGAATTGAAGGACATTGTTAAGGAGGAGTTTCCAAGTTTGCCCTCATGGATTCATGGTCAGCCTAGGGGGTGAATCAGGCAAGTGACTTTGGCTGCCCTGTTCTATGGTTGGGAGGAATGTGGTTGTTCCCTTTGTCTTCCCGCGGATTGGATTCTGTTATGTTGATCTACCCCCTCTCTATTATGAATGACTATGTTTTTATTTCGATGTCTTATTAAATCCGAACTGGAATGATGTTCATTCTCTGTCTGAGTGATTTTTCTGAGGCATTGTATTGATTAAATTGGAACTATAACATTTTTCCATTTATGTCTGTTATGGGGAATATATGTGAAGAACATTTGTAATTATATTTCTGTGGAAAGAGGAGATTAACGACAAAGAGGCAGATCCTCTCTGTAGATAAACCCCCAAGAAACCAAAAATCAGATCCCTCGGAACATCTTTATTAATGACCAATCTCTGATGGAATGATATTCTTAACTATGTATTTACATAGAGGCATAGATCTAGTAATGTTGACGTTTAATGCATTGATTTAAAAGAGGCTCTAAGTGGATATTATAGAATGTACCCTATACAAAGAATTTTATCCTTTGTGCCCCTCTGTCCATGTAAATTTCCTAAGTCCTTAGGCGTTCGGAATTCTGTGAAGTAAAAGTATATTGTATCCTTCTACACCTTCAATCTCCAAGAAACAAAAGTAAGATTTCTCCCAGAAAACGAAATTTGAGAGTACCCGCAAAGGTTAAAGACCAAGAAGTGATAAAAATAGTGTGAAGAGTTACAATAGGAGCTCTCTCTCCCTTTGCGTTTGTTTTTATTTTCTTAACTTTTTTTCGACAGGAACACTTAGTCCAACTTCCCTTTCACCTTTCGAAGGTTCGTGTATATTGATGTATGGATCCTAAACTCATGAAGTTTCGACCTCGAAACCCCGAAGCTTCCACTTTTTGCATTTCGGAGGTTGGTTACATGAGAGGTTTGGGGCATTTGAACTCATGAAGTTCTGAACCCCGAAACCCTGAAATGAGGGTCCCACCTTTTCAGAACTTCGGGAAAGGTTTTGTGCTATTGTTTGACATTTGAAACCCCGAATTCTGAAATCCCGAAAATACGGGTCCCACCTTTACCTTTTTGGAACTTCGGGAAATGTTTTGTGTTGTTGTTGACATTTGAAACCCCGAAACCTTGAATTCCAAAATCCCGAAATTACGGGTCCCACCTTTACCTTTTCGAAACTTCGGGAAATGTTTTGTGCTATTGTTTGACATTTGAAACCCCGAATTCTGAAATATCGAAAATACGGGTCCCACCTTTACCTTTTCGGAACTTCGAGAAATTTTTTGTGCTGTTATTTGACATTTGAAACCCCAAAACCCCGAATTCTGAAATCCCGAAAATACGGGTCCCACCTTTACCTTTTCGAAACTTCGGGAAATGTTTTTGTGTTGTTGTTGACATTTGAAACCCCGAAACCCCGAATTCTGAAATCCCGAAAATACAGGTCCCACCTTTACCCTTTCGTAACTTCGGGAAATGTTTTCTGTTGTTGTTGACATTTGAAAACCCGAAACCCCGAATTTTGAAATCACGAAATTACGGGTCCCACCTTTACCTTTTCGAAACTTCGGGAAATGTTTTGTGTTGTTGTTTGACATTTGAAACCCCGAAACCTCGAATTCCGAAATCCCAAAATACGGATCTTACCTTACCTTTTCGAAATTTCAAGAATTGTTGTGTATTGATGATCGACTGTTGTACTCACGAAATCTCGAACTCCGAAATCCCGAAGTGTTGGTCACTTCTCGCGATTTCGGGAGTGGTTGTGTGTTTATATTTGACTATTGAATTCACGAAATCCCGAACTCCAAAATCCCAACATGCTGGTCACTTTTCGGGAGTTGTTGTGTGTTCATTTGGAGAATCTTCCTCTCGATTAGAAGTATAAAAGTAACAGACCTGTTATGGTTAAATCCGTGTTGGTGTTATAGACATCATCAAGTAAGAAAAATATTGGTAATTTGTACAAGATTTTAAATAACAATGACGGGAGGAGTATACATTATTGTACCATCGAGTTGGAAGTTTAAGTTGCATAGTAAGGGCAATCAACGACAGTAAGGTTTCCAACAAACCTTTAGACTCAATCCCCATAACAAAAAGCCTACTTGCTTGAAGTCTCGAAACTTTCATGGATAAATGTACAAACAAATTTATTTTTTATGGTGATTTTGAGGTACATTACATATGGTATCAGAGCAAAAGTTACAACACTGGGCCTGAACAGGGCCACATTAATTGCTTAGTATATATTCTGATTTATGAAAAACTAATAAATCGTGTGGATTACAAACAGAAAGTTTTTCTATTTTGTGTTGAATAATGGCAGCCCAAGAAGGTGCAGAAATCAGGGTAGAAGAGAATCCGCAACAAGGACCTCTTGGAGATCCAAGACAGAACAGTGATGGAAGCTCACCCACGGAGGTGTTGGAAACAATGAGAAACCTTACTGTTGAACTACAAGTTTTCAAGGCCGACAATGAAAAATTGAAGAAGGCACAGCAGGAACAACAAAATATAAATGAAGTCCTGCTGCGTAGTATAGTAACCAAGAAAATTCCAAAAGATGATAACCATGAGGAAGAAGTCAGCAAAAGGGCCTCCAAGAATTCTGGTGCGAAAACAGAAAAAGGAGACAATTCATCTGAAGGGACACCTTCAGTTGAAGACAAAACCATACCAGACAGAAAAAGAAAACAAACAGACCACATTGAAGGAGAATTTAAAAAGATTAAACCAACTACTTTTGATGGAGAATCCAGGACAGGAGAAGAAGCCAAGGCATGGTTGTTGGACATCAAAAAATACTTCTAAATCTACAACTATTCCATCAACATGAAGGTCAGAATGGCCATCTACAATCTGAAAAGGAAGGCCAACATTTGGTGGCAGGACCTAAAATTGGCCAAGGGCCTAAAGGAGAAACAGATGGAATGGTCTAACTTTAAGAAGTATTTTAAGAAACAATACATTTCTGAAAGCTATTATGAAAGGAAGACGAAAGAATTTTACGAGTTACAACTCGGACAAATGACAATGGAGGACCTTATAAATAAATTTCTAGAACTACTAAGGTTCATACCATACATCTGGGAGGATAAGGTAAAAAAATCCAGCGATTCTTAAGTTGTTTACCACAGTCCTACAGAGACAGAATTGAGTTTGACAACCCCAAATCCTTGAGTGAGACATTTAGGAAAGCACGAATGTGCTATGACCAGTGTAAGCAGCGGGTAGAGTTTCCCAGGATCTGGAAGGATAAGAAGCAAGATGGAATAAACCAGTGAAATAAGGGATACCAGCCATCTCCTTATCAGAATGCAGCAAAAAGTTTCCCAAGGAAGGATTTTCACTCCAATCATCCGAACACGCAAGGTAGCGGTAAACCGGTAAACCTGGGAACAAAGAAGTTTGGGGACAACTCCCGCGAGCCATTAAAGTGTTGGGAGTGTGGAGAGCCTCATCTAAGGAGGAACTATCCACGTTTAATTGCAACAAACAGATCTGTTGTCCATAATTTGCAGGAAGCCTTGACAGTAGGAGACATGGGCAGAAGTTTGCATCGGATAAATGCAGCCATAGATGGTCGACAAGCTGACCACCAGTCCTCGGTGGTAGAGATTGAAGGTAAAATCCATGACACTCGAATTTCTATATTAATTGACCCTGGAGCTACGTTAAGTTATATTACTCCTGATGTAGTAGAGTCGAATAAACTTAAGAAACAAAAGCATGTGAAATCTTGGCTTGTACAACTAACAACAGGGACTAAAAGAAAAGTAGTTAACTTTATTTATGATCTTGAGTTCAACTTAGGTGGTCAAAAGATAAGGACCAATCTGAACTTCCTACCACTAGGATCTTATGATATGATTATTGGGATGGATTGGTTGGAACAACACAAAGCAGTACTAGATTGTTATACAAAGGTACTTAGCTATAAAGATAATTTTGGCACTGTTAGAACAGCCCAAGGCATAGCAAAACCGATATCAGTCAGACAAGTTTCAGCGATGCAACTCAAGAAATGTATTAGGAAAGGATGTCGAGTTTACACCATCTAAGTAACGAATCTATTAGAAAAATAAGATAAGCCCAAGTTAGAAGACTTTGTTGTCCTACGTGAATTCAGAGACATGTTTGTCGAAGAGATACCGGAATTACCTCCTAGGAGAGAAATAGATTTCTCCATAGACTTACTACCCAGATCAACCCCTATCTCAAAAGCACCCTGTCGAATGAGTCTACCAGAACTGACAGAATTAAAAATACAATTACAGGAATTGTTGGACAAAGAGTATATCAGACCAAGTGTCTCACCATGGGGAGCACCAGTCCTCTTTGTGAAAAATAAAGACGGTACTCTAAGATTATGTATCGATTATAGACAACTGAACAAAGTAACCATTAAGAACAAATACCCCTTACCCAGGATAAATGATCTATTCGATCAAGTTGGGGGGGGCAAGATCTTCTCAAAATTGGATTTATGATCTGGTTATCATCAAGTTAGGATAAAGGACTAGGACATAAAAAAAACAGCTTTTCGAACAAGATACAGACACTACGAGTTTGTAGTCATACCTTTCGGACTCACAAATGCACTAGCCACATTTATGTGCTTAATGAATAGAATTTTTAGCCAATACTTAGACAAGTTCGTAGTAGTATTTATCGACGATATTCTGGTCTATTCTAAAATGGAGGAGGAACATAATGAACACTTACGAATAGTCCTACAAACACTAAGAAAACACAAACTATACACAAAATTCGACAAATGTGATTTCTATCAAAAAGAAATACAATATTTAGGACATGTCATTTCCTCAAAAGGTATTGTCGTAGACCCGGAAAAGATAAAATCCATTATGGAATGGCTAGTGCCTAAAGATGTGGAAGATATCCGGTCATTCATGGGAATCATTGGATATTATCGCATATTTATAGAAGGGTTCTCCGAGATAGCCTACCATATCACGACACTACTATTATCGGACTAATCGGTAGGTGTGGACACTAACTGATCTCCCTATATCCACCTAGATCTAGAACAAAACACACTAGAACTTGACACTTTCCTTAAGTTTTAGATATTGAATTTACTAACTAAAGAGGGATGAGTGACATACCATTTAAATGTCGCTTCCTCTCTCCATCACCATCCTAGCTCCATTCCAACGCTCATACAATGATGATCCTGCAAAAGAACGCAACCAACCAAAGTGATAGCGATAGAATAAACTCAATATAAACCTATTTATGTGATCAAGGAATCATACAATAGGACACAACAAGCTTTATAAGAAAGAATCATATTAAATGTGAAAAAGAGATTACAACCATGGCCTTGATGTCGTAAGGTCCCTTCCAACTGTCCTTTGTTCCCCACACACTTTTACTCCAAGAATTCTAAGAGCACAGATCTGATAATATTCACAATCTATCTTGACAAAGTGGCTCATCTAGCCAAGCTAAAAATCTCCAAAGCTCAATCCAATCCAAGCTAATCCCAAAAGCTCCAAAGCTAACCAAAGCTAACCAAAGCTCAAAAGCTAACAAAAGCTAACTTTCTCCATGAGAACTCCTCTCCTTTTATAAGTTGAAGAGGATAAGGTGAGGAGTTTAGGATGATCCCACTAAATCATGAAAGAGAGTAAGATCCAAACCATTCGGATGCCATCTCACCATAGAAGTTTGTCCTTCTAGAAGATTCGAGAAAATGCTTGTTTTTCCCACGTGTAGGCATTCTCGCACCCTACCTATAGAGCAACCTGCGAACATATCGCACCCTATCTATGGTGCAACTTGCGAGAATCAGGCATTCTCGCACCCTGCCTATATAGAAACCTGCGAACTTCCTTTTTAATAGGGTTTTTACAAGGGAAAATGCAACTTCTTTTCTCAGAAAAAGTTCTTCTCCCTTCTATCTTCAGGAACTCAGGCCACTGACCCCTCTAAAGGCAACAGATAGGTTTACATCATTAATGGTCATAGGTATGATGAAAATAATGTGTAACAGAGAGCCCCCCAAAGTATGAAGTTAGAACAGAGTGATAGCTGGAATACTTTGTCGAGTGTGTGTAGGGAACAAGAAACAGTCGGTCGAAAACTTGCCAACAAACAAGGAAATACAGTACAATAATATATCATCACTGAGGTAGGAATTCTCATACTCAGAATACAAATGAATCAAAGCATAAATGATGACATGCGAAAATCCATGTCAAGACAGGTCATGGCCACCAAACATACATTGTGGATCCATGCCGATATGACTCAAATATGAACATAGCCACCAAAAATACACTGTGGATCTATGTGTTAAAGACTCAAATTTGAACATAGCCACCAGACATACAATGTGGATC
>ML784552.1:496952-520007 GCA_009831015.1 Picea engelmannii | reverse complement strand
AAATCATGAAAGCGAGTAAGATCCAAACCATTCGGATGCCACCTCACCATAGAAGTTTCTCCTTCTAGAAGATTCGAGAAAATGCTTGTTTTTCCCACGTGTAGGCATTCTCGCACCCTACCTATAGAGCAACCTGCGAACATATCGCACCCTATCTATGGTGCAACCTGCGAGAATCAGGCATTCTTGCACCCTGCCTATATAGCAACCTGTGAACTTCCTTTTTAACAAGGTTTTTACAAGGGAAAATGCAACTTCTTTTCTCAGGAAAAGTTCTTCTCCCTTCTCTCTTTAGGAACTCAGGCCACTGACCCCTCTGAAGGCAACAGATAGGTTTACATCATTAATAGTCATAAGGATGATGAAAATAATGTGTAACAACTACAAAAGAAAGGGACCAAGTTTAACTGGTCTCAAAAGTGTCAAGACAGTTTTAACAAGCTAAAAGAATTATTGACATCGGTGCCCATCTTGAAGGTACCAGACCCAGATAAAGACTTCACAATATGCGTTGATGCAAGTAAAGAGGGGCTAGGTAGTGTTCTAACTCAGGAAGGGCACGTGATTTGTTATGAATCCTGAAAATTAAAGGAACACGAGCGAAATTATGTCACTCATGATTTAGAATTGGCAGCAATAATACATGCCTTAAAAATGTGGCGACACTATATCATGGGCAGAAAATTCTTACTATTGACAGATAATAGCGGAGTGAAATATCTGTTTAACCAACTAGACCTTAATGCGAGACAAGCAAGGTGGCTAGCCTTCTTGAGTGAATTTGACTTCGAAGTTAGACATATCAAGGGTAAGGAAAATAAAGTAGCAGATGCTTTAAGCCACAGAATCCATGGGTTATTTGAGATAAATATCAGCAGAGCAAAAAGTGATCTAGAACAAAGAATAAGAACGACAGGTGTTAATGACGAAAATTACACTAAGATGATGGCAGAATTGCAAAATAGTGTCACAAACTCAGATGAACCGGATATAAGTATCGACAAGGAGGGACTATTAAGATTTAAAAACAGACTTTACGTACCAGATTCAGCAGAGCTAAAATTAACTATTTTAGATGAAGTGCATAAGAAACCATACTCTGGCCATCCAGGTTACCAGAAAACAATAACAACACTCAGAAAACTATTTTACTGGCCTAATATGAAGGGTGAAACAGCAGAGTACTTGGCTAGGTGCCAAGATTGCCAGCAGGTTAAGGCTGAACACCAGCATCCAGCTAGCCTATTACAACCATTACCAGTACCAGAATGGAAATGGGAGACCATCTCACTGGACTTTATCACAGGTTTGCCTAAAACTCAGAAACAGAATGATTCTATCATGGTTGTAATCGATAAACTCAGTAAGTCTGGACATTTTATTCCTATAAAGTCTACTTTTAAAGCTATTAACATTGCTGAAATATTCATGAAAGAAATTTTTAGACTGCATGGTATTCCTAACATGGTGATTTCAGATAGAGACGTAAAATTCACATTCACTTTTTGGAAGGAATTGTTTGCAGGGCTAAATACTAATTTGAATTTCAGCATGACTTATCATCCACAAATGGATGGATAGACCGAAAGGACAAACCAAATCATAGAAGATATGCTCTGCGTGTATGTAAGAACAAAACTGAACAAGTGGGAAGACTACCTACACTTGGTGGAATTTGCATATAACAATGGGTACCAAACTTCGACTAAGTTGAGCTCTTTCGAAATACTGTACGGTAGAAAGTGTACAACTCCGATTAGTTGGGATAACCTGGCTGACAGACTCATGGTTGGACCAGAGATGCTCCAAGAAATGGATAACATAGTAAGAAAGGTACAACAGAACTTGAAAGAAGCACAGGACAGACAGAAGAGCTATGCAGATCAGAAAATAAGACACGTGGAATTTCAAGTGGGAGACCATGTTTACTTGAAAGTCAAAGCCCGAAAAAGCTCGTTGAAGTTAGGAAACTGTGCCAAGTTGGCACCCAGGTTTTGTGGACCCTTCGAGATACTAACTCGAATTGGACCCGTAGCATATCAACTTGCACTTCCAGCTAATCTAAGAATTCATAATGTATTTCATGTTTCTTTAATGAAAAATTATATTCATGACCCTACTCATATGATTGACTGGAACTTGGTGCAAGTGGAACCCAAGGGCGAGTTCCAGGTGGAACCCCTATGCATTCTGGACTGGAGAGAAATAACACTTCGGAACAGAGTCGTCGCTCAGGTAAAGGTGCAATGGAAGCACTTTAGTCCTGAGGAGGCCACTTGGGAATTGGAGGGAGATTTGCAGAAATCTCATCCAATCCTGTTCCAGGAAAGGAACGAACACTAAGGACAGTTTTTTACTGAAGGGGGAAAGGNATCCCTCAAAAAAAAAAAAAAAATTATTTTTGTGTGCTGGAAAATTATTTCCGTTTTTGGCAAATTCAAATCTGGAAAAAGTTTGCCATTTATGGAAATTCTGAATTTCGAATTTAATAATTGTATTTAATTATTGTGACTGTTGGGCAAAGATCTGTTTGGACCCAACTAACTATTTGACTATGACACTTGTATCACAACAAAATAATTATATTAACTACAGGAGGACAAATGGAACAACCATGTTAAAATCAGCTGACCATGACTCCATGAGTGAGGAACAAGTTGGAACTGCCTCTGGGCTGATGATTACAAGTGGCAAATCAGAAATTTGGCCACTAGCATCCCCTGAAAATTAGGGATTAAGAAAAGCTGTGAAAATCCCCAAAGGAGGGAAAAGACCTGGGCAAAAATGGATAAATAACATATGCGAGGAGGCAGGATGCTGCCAAGTATGCTGGGAAAGGATTCCCGAGCTCTCTTGTTGTTATGAACATTGCGGATTGGGTGTGAGGCAAGAGGAGTCTGCTGAAACAGAATTGTCTTGTTGTTATGAACACTGTTGAGTAAGTGTGAGGCAAGAGGAGAACTGTTGGAATTGAAGGACATTGCTGAGGAGGAGTTTCCAAGTTCGCCCTCATGGATTCATGGTCAGGCTAGGGGGTGAATCGGGCAAGTGACTTTGGCTACCTTGTTCTACAGTTTGGAGGAACGTGGTTGTTCCCTTTGTCTTCCCGCGGATTGGATTTAGATATGTTGATCTACCCCCTCTCTATTATGAATGACTATGTTTTTATTTCAATGTCTTATTAAATCTGAACTGGAATGATGTCCACTCTCTGTCTGAGTGATTTTTCTGAGGCATTGTATTGATTAAATTGGAACTATAATGTTTTTCCATTTCTGTCTTTTATGGGGAATATATGTGAAGAACATCTGTAATTATATTTCTATGGAAAGAGGAGATTAACGACAAAGAGGCAGATCCTCTCTATAGATAAACCCCCAGGAAACCAAAACTCAGATCCCTTGGAACATCTTTATTAATGAACAATCTCTGATGGAATGATATTCTTAATTATGTATTTACATAGATGCACAGATCTAGTACTGTTGACGTTTAATGCATTGATTTAAAAGAGGCTCTAAGTGGATATTATAGAATTTACCCTATACAGAGAATTTTATCTTTTGTGCCCCTCTGTGCATGTAAATTTCCTAAGTCCTTAGGCGTTCGGAATTCTGTGAAGTAAAAGTATATCTTATCCTTCTACACCCTCAGTCTCCCAAAAACAAAAGTAAGATTTCTCCCAGAAAACGAAATTTGAGAGTACCCGCAAAGGTTAAAGACCAAGGAGTGATGAAAATAGTGTGAAGAGTTACAATAGGAGCTCTCTCTCCCTTTGCATTTGTTTTTATTTCCTTAACTTTTTTTCGACGGGAACATTTAGTCCAACTTCCATTTCACCTTTCGGAGGTTCGTGTATATTGATGTATGGATTCTAAACTCACGAAGTTCTGAACCCCGAAACCCTGAAGCTTCCACTTTTCGCATTTCAGAGGTTGGTTACATGAGAGGTTTGGGGCATTTGAACTCATGAAGTTACAAACCCTCAAACCCCGAAATGAGGGTCCCACCTTTTCAAAACTTCGTGAAAGGTTTTGTGCTGTTGTTTGACATTTAAAACCCTGAAACCCCGAATTTTGAAATCCCGAAAATACGGGTCCCATCTTTACCTTTTCAGAACTTCGGGAAATGTTTTGTGTTGTTGTTGACATTTGAAACCCCAAATTTTGAAATCCCAAAATTACAGGTCCCACCTTTACCTTTTCGGAACTTCAGGAAATGTTTTGTGCTGTTGTTTGACATTTGAAACCCCAAAACCCTGAATTCCGAAATCCCGAAAATACGGGACCCACCTTTACCTTTTCGGAACTTCGGGAAATGTTTTGTGCTGTTGTTTGACATTTGAAACCCCAAAACCCCGAATTCTGAAATCCCAAAAATACGGGTCCCACCTTTACCTTTTCAAAACTTCGGAAAATGTTTTTGTGTTGTTGTTGACATTTGAAACCCCGAAACCCCAAATCCCGAAATCCCAAAAATACGGGTCCCACCTTTACCCTTTCGGAACTTCGGGAAATTTTTTGTGTTGTTGTTGACATTTGAAAACCTGAAACCCCAAATTTCAAAATCCCAAAATTACAGGTCCCACCTTTACCTTTTCGGAACTTCAGGAAATGTTTTGTGTTGTTGTTTGACATTTGAAACCCCAAAACCCCGAATTCCAAAATCCCGAAATACAGATCTCACCTTACCTTTTCGGAATTTCGGGAATTGTTGTGTATTGATGATCAACTGTTGTACTCACGAAAATGCTGAACTCCGAAATCCCGAAGTGTTGGTCACTTCTCGCGATTTCAGGAGTGGTTGTGTGTTTATATTTCACAGTTGAATTCGTGAAATCTCGAACTCTGAAATCCCGACATGCTGGTCACTTTTCGGGAGTTGTTGTGTGTTGATTTGGAGAATCTTCCTCTCGATTAGAAGTATGGAAGTAACAGACCTGTTATGGTTAAATCCGTCCTGGTGTTATAGACATCATCAAATAAGAAAAATATTGGTAATTTGTACAAGATTTTAAATAACAGTGACGGGAGGAGTATACATTATTGTACCATCGAGTAGGAAGTTTAAGTTGCATAGTAAGGGCAATCAACGACAGTAAGGTTTCCAACAAACCTTTAGACTCAAGCCCCATAACAGAAAGCTTACTTGCTTGAAGTCTTAGAACTTTCATGGATAAATGTACAAACAAATTTTTTTTTTATGGTGATTTTGAGGTACATTACATGGACCTTCTCACCCCATTACCTGAAAATTATCTCAATAGACCTAGAAAGAAGCACTAATCACATTTTTTTTGTAAGTTCTAGGGATTTTGAATATTATAAATAAAAAATACATACAAAATATGTCATGGTGGCCTATGAAGAGCCTTCCCTCTTATCAATCTCGAGGAGGAAAAAAGTACCATTCCAAGCCCACCCTTGAGAGGGAAACCAAGCCTATGAAGCCTAAAGATAATTGCATGCCCATGGGTGGGAAACCATGAAATCAGAAAACACAAAATCGATTCAAAAGAGACCCATTTGATAGGTTGAAGAGGAAAAGTAATAACTAAAAACACGCTAGATGACATTTCTAAAAACTGAATCATAATGAAGGCAAGAAAACCTAAAGGAGATGAATTACTTGGGAGGGAGACTGGAAACTACATCTTCAGGCTTCTCCTCTATGATTAGACAATGGTAGGCTGTTGAGTCTGAGGATTTATCTGTAGGTTCTTTGGAGGGTAGGAGAACTAGCTTGTGGAGAGAGGACGACCCTTCCATTTCTTGACGCTCCACCTGCTTCCTCTGGTAGACCGAGGACTGCCTAATTCCATCCAAAGATTTCCTGTGTTGAGGGGTTGTATCCTGTTGTAGGGCATGATGTAATGGGGGCATTGGCGCCTGGGAAGGGCTCTCCAGGTTCGAAGTGTGAGTGGAGGAGGAGGAGGTAGGAGAGTATTTTATCTCATTCTATCCACCGAGAGAGTGCATTAAGACCTGATCCAACATATTTTTCACTATCCAATAGTGTTTATTGCGAGTATGAGTTATTTGTCATGTGAGTTGTTGAATGAGGACCTCTTCCTCCCAGTCGTCAAGCATGTGCCTTAGGTTCCTTGGAACAAAGTGGTCATAACCCTTCATCGTTGTGCCTCTCGGTCTAGTGTGTCCACGTCTGTGCCCTCCTCTTCCTCATTGAGGGGTAGCCCACATTATTATGGGCATGGTTGCACTAGAAGGTTGTCCTATAGGATGAATTTCTTGAACTTCCAACCTTACGTAGAGAGAACCACACTCTGTGGAATGAACAACCACAACGCAGGGATGAGCCAAACCGTTAAGAGAATTATCCTTTTTGAACAGCCAAGGAGTGGCATAGCAGTGAGACCAGGCCAGGTAGAGTAGATTCCAGAGCTTGTCAGGGTTGGAATGTCTATTTCCCTCCCTTGCAGGTGCCAAAAACCAACTCCAAGGAAACATGATTGTCATAGTACTTAGCATTAACCAACAAAGATGAGTAAAGGCCAGGCCATTAAATGGCCTCAACCTCAAGCGTCTCATATAGTTAATTCACATGAGAGGGTGGCAATTGTGAGCCCATGTGGCTAGTGGTCGACACTTGTTTACCAGCTCCCATGATTGCTTGTGGGTACTGAATTTCATCCACATTCAGGGAAGCAACACTAATCACATTGGGTTCACTCTCTGGTAACCTTTTTCTTGTGAACCCCCATCCTTATGGATACTAGAAACCACAATCTCACCAACTTAGTCTCCACCTTGGAAAATTTGTGTGAGGAGTTGCAACACCAATTAGGCTGTACCCATTCCTCTCTTGAGAAAAAAATTTCTTTTTTCAATCCCAAGATCAACAAACTGGGCTTAGTCCCATAAAAAATAACCCAACTCATGACCATGTACAATCACTTCAAGGAACAACCATCCCAACCAAAGGGAGTTGAATCTTTCAATCCCATTTGGCCTAACTCTCACCAAGTTTTTTTTTATCCTATGACTTCGACATGACAGTGACTCCCTAAAGTGTATTTAAACAAATTTGATGGTGCCCACCCTAAAAGTTGGGTCACTTAGATGGAAAACTATTTTTCCATGCATGGCATCACTGATGATTTAATGAAACTTTGTGTAGGTGTCTTATATTTAGATCCTGAATGTTGGAAATGGTGGCAATGGAATAAGAACTCCCATTGGGGTTATATTTCTTGGACACAATTTGTCACATACATCTATGAATGTTTTGAACCATAAACTAATTATTTGGGCCACCTAACCAGGCTTAAACAATTAGGTACATTTGAAGAGTTCATTTTCACTTTTGAGCAACTTGTTTTCAACACCTAAGGTATTCCAAATACCTTCTTCAGGGAATTATTTATCAGTGGTTTAAAGGAAAATATGTGTGCCCAATTATTAATGGCTTTCCCTACTACTTGGCTATAAGCCTCTCAACAAACTAGGGAATCCCAAAATGTGGAAAATGCACAAATAAAAAAAAAGCATCTTTTATTCCCTATCCATGTCCCACCAATCTCTCTCCTTCCTCTCCTCCTCTCAAGATCCAAAATTTAACTCGTGATGAAATGGCATAGTGCCAACTTAAAGGTCTCTATTACAATTGCGATGAGAAATATTTTCTTGGGCATAAATGTAAAGAGAACAAACTCCTTATGGCCATTTCATAGGAAATTTTGGAGCAAGACATTAAATCTATATCTCAAGAACCTTTTCCTCCACTAGTTGAAGACATTCCTCCCTCTGATCAACTAGATGTGGAACCCCAAATCTTCCAACATGCCCCGACTGGTATTTTGTCTCCCAAAATCCTCAAATGAATTCACTACATCAAACATTGTAAAGTTATTATCTTAGTTCACAGTGGTGCACACATAAATTTATTCATCAACGGGTAGCCTAAGAAGCACATTGCTATATACACGTTGTAAACAACTTTTAGAGCATGATTACTAATGGTGGTTCCATGAAATGTGGGGTTCGTTTCGAAAATGTGTGATTTCAAATGGATGGTTATTCCTTGAAAACCCACATGTTTTCTATTAAAATGGGTGGTTATGACAATGTTTTGGGTGTTGAATGGTTAAGGACATTACGGCCTGTCAGCATGGATTTCTAGGAGTTATACATGAGTTTCCAGCAGGAGGGGCATCCCTACACTTTCCAAGGAATCATAGCTAGTTCTCCAACAATGATTATCCCACACCATATTGAAAAAATTATTGAAAAAGGACATTCATGCATTGTGGCCCAATCCCATGGAAATCAATCATTTGAGACACCTTCTCAACCCATCCATCCTTACATACAGTTAGTCCTAGATAAATACCAATCAACCTTTTAAACCCCCTAAGGCTTCCCACCCTCCCGCAATGTGAATGATCATTCTATTCTGCTCATACCAGGTAGCCTCCCACCCAATGTAAGCCCTTATAGACACTTATTTTCCAAAAAAATGAAATTTAAAAGATAGTTCAAGAGTTGCTAATTGTTGGTGTCATCCACCCTAGTACAAGTCCTTGCTCATCACCGGTTTCCTTGGTACTAAAAAAAAGGCACTTGGTGCATGCGTCCCGACTTTGGAGCTCACAAAAAAATAACCATCAAAGATAAGTTTCTCACTATGATCATTGGCAATCTCTTGGATGAGCTCAAGGGTTCTCAATTATTCACCAAACTTGATCTCTATTCAAGCTATCACCAAATTCTCATGAAGGAGGCCAATATTCTCAAAACAACTTTTCACACTCATGAAGGCCATTACGAGTTCTTGGCGATTCCCTTTGGGTTTTGCAATGCACCTTCAATCTTCTATAGTCTCATGAACCATGTGTTTCAACCCTTTCTACATCATTTTTCCTCATCTTTTTTGATGATATATTGATCTATATTAAAACTTGGTATTCCCATGTCACTGATGTGGATCAAGTCTTACACCTGCTATCTAATCAACAACTCTTTCTCAGGAGGTCCAAATGTGCCTTTGGTGTCTCTGAAGTAAAATATTTGGGTCATATTATTAGTCACATGATGATGTGCTAGTGGAGCTGGAGAAAATTGAATAATAAAGGATTGACTACATCCTAAGACCCTTATTTCTAGGTCTCACCAGTTACTAAATTTTTTTTATCAAGAACTATGGAAAGCTTGTTTCTCCCCTCACTACCTTCTTAAAAAAAATGCTTTCAATTGGAATGAAGTTGTATATTATGCCTTCAAGGATTTGAAGAATGCTATGTGTGAAACCTCCTTACTTGATTTACCAGACTTCACCAAGACTTTTTTTTTTTTGGAATGTGATTCCTTAGGTAAAGGCATTAGAATAGTCCTCATGCAAGAGAGAAGACCCCTATCTTTTACCAAGAAACAAATTTGTGAGAGGAACTTGGGAAAATCCACCTATGAAAAAGAAAATGATGGATATCTTGCATGTTGTGGATATCTAGCATCCCTACCTACTAGGGCAATGTTTCCAAATTAAAAGTGTTCATTGTAGCTTGAAATACTTCATGGAGAAAATGATTTCATACCCAGATCAACATAAATGGGTCACCAAAATGTTGGGATATGATTATGAGATCATTTATAAGAAGGGTAAAGAGAATGTAGTAGAATATCTCTCTCTTGAAAGTATGAATAGGAAGGGTCCCTCTTTTCACTCTCCTTCATTGTAGCAAATCAATTAAATGAGGTCCATAAGCAATGGTTCACATATCCCAAGATCACCCGCCTAATCCAACAAATTCAAATGAAACCCCATGCATATCAAGGCTACACTTGACACAATGATGAGCTTCACTATAAATGGCATTTGTATTTGAGAAAATAATCCACCTTTAGATCAACATTGTTATCTAAACTTTATGCATCTTCCATAGCAGGTCATTCTTCCTTTCATAAAACATATGAATGGATCAAATGTTCATTTTTTTGGGAAGGCATGAAGAAGGAAATCCACACTTCTATTGTAGAATGCAACCTTTTTCAACTACATAAGGGAGAAATGATAAAAATTATAGGAGAAATACAACCTCTACCTATTCCACCAACCGCATGGACTAGCATTTTTATGGACTTCAATGTGGGGTTACCCAAATCTTGCAAAAAATCAATCATCATGTTTATGGTTGATCACCTTTTTAAATATGCTCATTTTGTGCTCTCTGTAACCCTTTTAACACTTCCAGTGTCACTCAAATTTCCATGGATAATATCTTTGAACTCCATGGTATGATGCAATCTATTATAACAAATAATGACCCACTTTCACTAGCAATTTCTAGCAAGAATTGTTTAGGCTCTAGGGAACTCAATTGTGTCTTAGTACTTCCTATCACCCCCAGATTGATGGTCATATGGAAGCTATCAAAAAGTGTTTGGAAGCATATTTGAGGTACTTTTCTTTAAAAAAACAATTTCAATGGGTTCAGTGGCTACTCCTAGTAGAATGGTGGTACAATACAACTTATCATGGAGTCACTTGAATGTCCCCCTTTGAGGTTGTCTATGGCCAAAATCTCCTTATTAGTGCTATCATACTTACCAGGACTATCTAAGGTATAGGAGGTCAACAAAACCCTCATATCTCAGGCTTACATTCTTCGCGCTCTGAAAGATAATCTGCTCGTGGCTCAAAACATGATGAAGCAACAAGTTGGTTAACATCACTTCAAATGCTATTTTGAAGAAGTGATCATGCATTCCTTTGCTTCCATCCTTGTAAGTAGACCTGCCTCAAACACAACCACCACCTGAAGCTTTCTCCAAAATTTGATGACCCTTATATGGTCCTCGAGCATATTGGACCAGTGGCTTACAAATTAGAACTTCTAAGCCACTCTAAAATCCACCCAATATTTCATGTTTCTTTCTTAAATAAAGTGGTCGGATCTCATTGTCGTGTTAAAACTAGCCTTCATCAATTGGATGAAGAAGGTTCCATTTCGTTGTATCCTAAGGCCATCCTTGACAAACGAGAGTGTCATCTCCACTAGCGTACTATGTTGGAGGTCCTGATACAATGGAAGGATACATAGCCTGAGGATTCCACGTGGGAACCAACAAAGATCCTTCAAACAATTCCCTCATCTCCAACCTTGAGGACAATGTTTTCTTTAAGGGTTAGCGTATGTTAGGGTCCTAATCTCCCTAACTCCCTAAGTAGATAGATATGTTTCTATGTATGGAGGCCATCTCTAGTAAATAATACCCATGTAGTAGTGTGAAAGCAATAAATGTAAGAATGCTTACTAGAAGATTCTCACTATTAGAAAGTTCCTTCTCTAGAATGTTCCTAGGAGGTAAATAGTACCATATAAAGAACTGAAAGAAATGTAATGAGATGTCTTTTGAGTTTATCTATAATTAGATCACTGCTCAATCAGATTTCCCCCCCTTAAAGAGGCAAGTCAACATTGTTTCCGATAATAAAGGTATAACATTTGGGTGCTATTATGGTTCTTTATTTGATTATTGTGTTTGCAATTTGTCTTTTTTACAATAAATTTGGGTAGAATATATTATTTTTGCTATGTATGTTTCAATTTGGTAATAAAGAACACCACAAACATGAACTAAATTTTAATTAATCCATGTACAAAGATATATCTATTCTCCCCATCCCATCATAATGTGCATACATCCTTACATGGGTATGTGCATTGATTTTTGCATCTGTGACTGTGTCAATCCTCAAATCAATGATTATAAAAAAAATCGCATTCATCCTCACATCAATTGGAATGTTAATCATTGTTTATGCCAACATGAGATGGTTATCATGGCATAATCCCCTCCCATTCTCCTACATCAATGCATGTATAGGTCCCACCACCTGGGCAAGGTAAATTCATTCATATACATGTATATTCTAAATGGTATATATATATATATATATAGATTATGTTCAAGAACTTTCTAAGGGATCTTTGACCTCTAGGTCGGATATGGGTGCCATTAGGAGTTTTTTCGCACCGGATATGAACATGGGCCCTAGTCCCTAAGAAAATATTTCTTGTGCTCAATGGCCATGAATAAGGCCTTCGATTGGGAATATGGGCACCTTTAATATGTTTTTCATAATAAGAATGGGTCCTAGGATCCCTACCATGGCCACACGAGAAAAACAAGGGCCTTAGGCCCTAAATATATTATCTCAAGCTCAATGGCCATAAATAAGGCCTCAAAATCACTACACAAGTCCTCTCTATAGGGATCTATTTCCTCTAGGTGGAATATGGGCGTCATTTGTAGGTTTTGAGCACCACAGTTGGGTCTCAAGGCCTTCGAGTTGGACATCAATGACATTAGGAGGTTTTTTGCACCATGTAATATACTAGGGCACTTGAACATGGTTAGAAAAGGAACATAAGGTGCTAAGGCCCTATTTGAATCTTCTTAGGATCAAGCTTCATGTAGTAATCCTCGAACAATCACATAAGACCTTTGTAGGAGATCTTTGGCACCATCGATATGTTTTACAACACAATAAAAATGGATCTTCGATCCTATACCATGGCCTGGGGAAGAAAACAAGGACCTTAGGCCCAAAATGAAGCCTCTCAAGCTTAAGGGGCATGAACTAGGACTTAGAGAATCACATCAATCCTTTCCAAGGTATATTTGGCCTTTGGGTGGGATATGGGTGCCATTAGGTGTTTTTCACAATAGATATTGAGTCAGGGCATGTACCATGGATGGGAGAGAAAAACAAGGGCCTCAAGCCCTAAATGAATCTTTCTTATGCTCAATGGCTATGAATAAGGCTTGCGACTATGAATGTTGGCACTGTTAATATGTTTTTCACAATAAGAATGGATCTTAAGACCACTACCATGGCCAAGGGAGGAATAAAAGGGCCTTAGGCCCTAAATAAAGCTTGTCGAGTATAATGGCCATGACCAAAAATATCATCAGCATTGGGCGTAAGGGGTATCTTCTATGGTACCATGGGCATTGGGAAAAGGGGAAAGAATAATACGAGATTGTGAATTTTTATTCACAATATCGTGTGCGCATTCTAGGAACATACACACTTTATGATGTGCATGCTCTTTACAACACTGGCATATTCTTTTAATGCATGTGCATTCCTTAAATTTGAAATTTCCTTTGCAATATTGAGAATTCCAAATTTCCTTTGTTGCTTAGGTTTGATATGGCAATCTTGTAGTTTGGACTACAAAACAAAAAAATCTCCCTTTTTTTGAATGTCCCTCAACATCTCCATTTTTCAAGTTGTTTTTAAATAGGCAAAAAAAATCATTGCTAATGAAACTACACACATATAGACCTAATTATGCATATTCCAAATATATAACTTTAAAAAAAGATTGTTTACTATTTTTAATTTATTTTTGTCTTGACATATATCACAATCTTAATATACAAATATCTTTTGTTCCCGCCATAACTTTTTATTGTCTTACCCATTTAAAAATAAACATCGGTATGAGATCTACAATCTAACAAAATATTGTTTGATTATGTTAAAACCCTCAAATGTTGTCCACACGATCAAAGTAAGTGTTCTCTACAACTGTACAAATAATTTAGAGAAAAGTAACATATCACTATAAGAAAAAACTTAAATTACACAGTCATAAAAAATCTCATAAATAAAAATTACATTTTTCAAAAGCTAATTTGATTTCCTACATCTCATCTCCTTACACCATATTAAAATTAGTTGTGAAAGTACCTTGAATCATCCCTCCAAGTAAATAAATTGTTGTTTTTCATCTTTGTATTGCCATTAACACATCAAGAAAGACCATCATTAACTTACACTCACCCAATATAAAAAATTATAGAATTGAAACCCATAACTATACTAAAACAACACATTATATCTTATCTCAATACAAGTTTAAATAAAAATACATATATATATTATATAATTTCTATATTAAATGTGAAATAGCATTATACATTTCCATCGCACAAACAATGAAGCTTCTCGTCCATGTTACTCCACTCACAAAACACTCCACCTCTCCCTCAACTCCTCTCAATTTATATTCCTTCCCGAAATTGTAACGTAAGCAAAATGCCACACTATTCTTTCTAACTTTTCGATAATCTTAAATTGTAAAAAGAAGGTAGGACAGTGTGGGTTTTATGTAAGTACAAGAAGGTGAAGATTTTATATAATTACACACGTTGATGGTGTCTTTTTAAAAAAAAATATCCACATTAACTGTTTAAATGCTCTAATTTTATAGTTCTCATAAATAATAACTCATATACTCCTTTACTTTTTTGAATATTAAAAACTTTATAGGTCAATTTTAAAAAATAACCAATTTTTAAAACATTAAAAATACATTAATTATTCTCTTTAAATATTAAAAAAAATTATAAATCAATTTTAAAAAATAACTATTTTCAAATCATTAAAAAATTTACATATCAATTTTAAGATTTAAAGAATTAAAAAATTTACATATCAATTAAACAATTTTAAAGATTAAAAAAATTAAATACCATATGCATTGGTCCAAACAGCTTTTACTAGGCATATTTGAAATGAAGTCAAAGCATTAAAAGGACACCAAAAAAAAACTTTATACTCAAGAGGAAGGTCAGGCGGCCATGGCAAATTACAGTGGTGTTTTACCTTACTTTCAACAATTAAATAATTAAATTTATAACAGATTTAGAAACTCTCTACAACATTGCAATAGTGAAATAACTGTTTCCACAGATCTCCAATCTCATAAATAAACCGTGAAGGATAAAGGAGCGTTGTTGGGTTATAAACATTTACTCATAAATTATTCTAAATATGAAAGAAACCAACAGCTGTGAATGAAATGTCAGCGCTATAAGTAAGCACAACAACCATTAAAACTACACGGCAGCTACTGAAAACAAGAACAACCATTTAAAAGAAACTCTTAAGCAGAAAACACGCAGCAATAGCACGATTCATTATAGAGAAAACTGGGTAATTACCACTCTCTCTTAAGCGAAAAACACGCAGCAATAGCACGATTCATTAGGGAGAAAATTGGGTAATTACCACTGAAACCCTAATGGAAAAACCAACATTCTATTGGTTTCGGTTAGGCTTTCTTATATTTTCAGTAGGTTACAAGTTTTTTGGTTCATCTTCATGTTCCACATGGAAATCTAGGAAGCATTTTCTTCATTCTCAGTGAAAGAACCCCTCTTTCGTTGTTGGTCCCAAATGGATCCAAGTATTGAATGGAAAATATTCAGTATCTACCAGCCAATGTGGAAATTAATCAAAGTTATGCAAACTATGTAAAATACTATGCAAACTTAAAGTTGAATAAGACAAATGAATGTGGGAGGAAAAAAAGAATTAAAAGAAAAGAAAAAAATAAAATAGGAGAGAAGGTTGAGGAATGGGAAAGAAGGGAAAATGAAGGGTCACAGTTGTTGGTCTTCCTCCTATTGCTTAGCTCTCCCGATTTCCTTTTTTACTCTCATTTTCAAATGGTTTTTGGGATGCACAAAGAGCATCAATTGCATTATAACCAGATATTGCTGAAATGAAAAGACTAAGCAGCCATTTGAAGTTGGTTTTTCCATTTGGGTTTCCAAGACGACTATATGTGATTATCTCCATTCATTTAATGTATCTCATGAGATCAATGATTGCAATTCCAAAGTTGTAGCAAGTAATGTGGGAGTTGTTAAATTGGTTTTCTCAGCAGCGTTGTTAGTGTTTTCTCTCTCTTGCAAGTCGCAATAAACTTTGTTTGTTGGTCGTATTTCATTCACTTACAGAGTGTACACACCCCACTCGACCAAATTTCTTATTGTTGGGTAAATTCTTCACTTTCCCGGGATAATTTCCACCTACCTGGGCCATTTCCCACTTACTTGGGAAAATTTCTTTCACCTAGAGTGGCACTCAGTGGTCTGGACATTTTAATTCACCACTTGATGAATTCTTAGCACTTCAGTCATATTCTCTTTACCCACGGGTTGTTTTTCCTTCCTTGCAGAACTTCACATCCTCCCTAGGCAATTTATTTATTGCCTAGATGTTTTAATTGTGGCGTTGTCTAACTATTCTACAAAATGTTTTTTTTCACTGGAATCTGGCGACATAAATTTGCACAAAATCACTATTTTTTGTTGTTTAAAATCTATTTCAGAATGCAGAAATGGATTAAACATGCTGAAAAACCCTTGGGGCACTCAAATTATAAAGAAATAATCACTTAAATCTGCAGATCTAACAATTTCTTATCAGATTTTGGGAAAATGTTCCCAGAAAAAATCACCGAAAAATAGTCATTTCGTATAATGTTTAGACTATGGCTTTTAATTCACAAATGGATGAATTCTTATCATTGAAGTGATTTCTCTCTTGTTGGAGCACTCATCATTTTGATGTGGAAAAATAAGTGTCCATAGAAATGTAAAGCTTACATGTGGAATCTTGACTCGGAACTACATTGAGACCATAAAAGGTGTAGTTGTTTATTCAGAGGATGCCAAATCTATTCAATAAATTGCTCGATGTTTCATCTGTGTAGCCTAAGTGGGTTTGTATCAACTACTTGGTACATTAGTGACTCTCTACATATGGTATTTGCCATCTTGCTTGCCACAAAGATCATTGGACTCCTTTAATGTTGTTGATTGCTTACTTCAACATGGTGCATCCTTGTTTATGATATTGAAGTTGGCTACAAACATGTTGCCGAGAGGATTCATACAAATAAGCAAGTTAGTTTTATAGAAAGGACAAACCTAAGATACCTTTTGGGTCTTCCACCAAAATGTGGATTAGTCATGTTGGATCTTTCATTTAAATCAATAATTTTGGTCATACCAACAATTAAAGTAGTGATGAACGAAGTGTTCACTTTAGTTACAAGTTAAGTGGGCCTTAATCATCTTGGTACATTGATTCCAGTTTGTAACAAGGGTCTCAAATTAGATTTATGACATTGAAGGAAATGCCAATTTCCTCTCTTTGGCTCCATTAATGATCGATAAAGATTACACACTTTACACAGGCATGTAAGGTGTTCCAATAGTCATAATTGAATGAACTTTTTTCATCCATCTTTGTCAGCATGAATAAACTTGGCAGAGAAAGGAGGTGGTCATTCAATGTGGAGCAGAGGTTGCACAGAGGATAGGACTTATAGCCATAAGAAGAATAGAGAAGAACATAGCTCTTCGTAAAGGGCAGAGAAACATAGGCCGTGTTCCTGTGTGCAGATAAGAGACTCTGTACATGAATGAGATACATAATAGAAAGAAAATTTTGCACAATATATGTATTGGGAAGCTAGTGGGCTATAAGTCCCTCGTCCCTCGTTTATGGATCAAATGGTAGCATAGAAGTTTAATCCTTGACTGTGATGCAACTTCCAAAACATTGCAAACCTCAACATGGGTAAAGCAAGCAAAGAAAATTTGGAAGACTTAAGAGCCAACAACGCTCAACTTTGAGAAGAGAATGAGTACATGAAGGAGCAAGTCTAGATGTTCAACAAGAGGATGGATGAGATGGAGAAGCACCTTGAGACCTCTGCCAAACTACTGCCATTACTAAAGAATAAGTTTGAAGAATGTCAATACTCCCTCACTATAGTGATGACAGATTGGTACAAGCACATAACACAACTTGTACACCTTGATGAGAAGATCATCCAACTAGATAACTGGCAAGAGGATAGGCTCACCCCGATGATAGAAAAACTACAACAAGAGTTGATAAAAAAGGAGGAGGCCTTGGAAAGGCTCCAAGCATATGTCCAAGAGCACCTGGAAGCAAGGCCACTTTCAATTGTCACTGTTGAAGCCAACACCACGATCAAGACCACTTGGGTAAACTCACCTTCCTTGGATTTTTATCAAGATCATTTGGTGATTTCAAAAAGCATACCAAAGGCATTGGTTCCACACTCTTAAGGTAGATGGGCTATGATGGACAAGGGCTAGGCAAGACAAGAAAAGGAATATTGAGCCCCATTGTAGCTACATCATGGGTCAAGCATGAAGGCCTAGGCTTTGATGGTAGAATGAAAAATCCCATGACCATGAAGAAAATTTTTGTAACGGCTAAAGACATGTCGGAGTTGGCCTGCTCATCAGGAGAAGGAGAAACAATGGTAAGTGAAGGTGGCATCCCACTACCATCTCAACCTTCTTGTGGTATATTGAAGAAGGGAAATGATGAGAAGCGTTAAAAAAATCAACCTACACTTGCACTCAGAGAAAGAAACAAGAAGATCAATGAGGAAAAGAAGAATAAGAAGACTAGGTCTACCTCAAACAAGACATTCCTTGCTTGTTTTCTACAAGAAAAGAGGCCACAACGTTGCCAATTGTTGGTACGTGGAGGCACACTCATTTTGTGGAAAGAAAGGCCATTGTGCGACAACCTATTGGGAGAAGCAAGCCATATTGCTTTTAGAGGAAGAATGGCAAGAAGACTTCTTCCATTCAACAACAAACTTAGAGGCACGAGAAGAAAAGGACTATATCGAGTAGTCCATACCATAACGCCAATAACATTTGATACCATTGAAAGTTGAGTGGACATTGGGAAGAAAAGTGTTGGCAGCTTCATCTGGAGATTCACTACACATCCAAGAGAAGAATGTGGAGTGAAGATTGAAGAAGATAAAGAGTTTCCTGCAACTCTGGTCTGAGGGGTAGAAGTGGTCCAATGAGAGATAGTTGTAAATCCTAACCTTGTACAATATCTACTGCAAACAAATATTTAGAAAAGAACAGAAAAGATACAATGGCAAATACAAACATTACACAGAGATTTTTCCCTTGGAAACCCAAACAGGGAAAACCAGCATATTCTATATTCATTCATTGTGTTACAATGTTTACAATACAAAATATATATAAGAGCCAGCGGCATCCAAAACCCTAACCCAATGACCTGGATTAGTCCAAAACCCTAATTCCTTAACCGGAAATAGAAAACCATCGGCAAAGAAACCATGTGCCGAAAAACCACCCAAATATATTGCGGTCTCGATGCAAAAAAAAATTTCCAGGGGCACTGCCCCTAAACCCCCGCGCGGGGGGCTTTGCCCCCCTACACCCCCCTGCGCACCCGACGCATACGCTCAGACACTACTACTCGTGTAAAGAATATAACACATACCCAACAATAGCAACACAGGTGGTTTGGATCACCAACAAGAAAAGTGATAGCTTGATGGCAATAGTAGCCACATTCCAATGGTTGTTTTCGATCTTGCATCAAAAGAATCCATTCTTGAAGATGTGTAAGAGATTGGTGCATAGTGGTCAATGACCTTTGGAGGAGTTCTTGAGAACACTTTGACGTGCTTGTAAGCATGTGCAAACATCATTGGGTTGGTTTCCATGATGAGAAGCAACAAATCCTGGCAAAGGAATGTTGCCACACTTCACCCTTGGAGTTGTTTTGTGATGGAAACATGTTGGGGTCACACTAAAAAAGAAGACCAACATTCAACTTGGCTTCATGACTGCCATGATGGACCATCTCTAAGATAGAGAGAGAGATGGGAATGACTGTTGAGTCCAGAGTTCGGATATGGAGATTACTCAGAGTTAAGAGTCAGTGAGTAGATTTCTATGTCATGGGAACAAGCGAGCCAACAACCAGAGCTAGAACCATATCCAAGGACTAGATCCAGTAGCCAAAGTCACGAGACATAGTAAAAGCTATTTCCATGAGCTAGAGTTAGAGCCATGTCCCAGAGAAGCAGATAGAAGGCACATTGATCCAGATTGGTTTCCTTGAGCTTTGGGAGACCAAAAAGCCTCTCAATGGGAGGTGTGATCCAAAATGGATCTGAACCAATAAATGGATATGACTCAATAACAACAAGCCATTGTGGCAATTAACTAAAGTTATGCAAACTATGTAAAATACAATTGTTACACATTATTTTCGTCACCCTTATGACCGTTAATGATGTAAACCTATATGTTGCCTTCAGAGGGGTCAATAGCCTGAATTCCTGAAGAAAGAAGGGAGAAGAACTTTTCCTGAGAGAAGAAGTTGTGTTTTCCTCTGTAAAAACCCTATTTTGGAGGATTTTCGCAAGCTGCTATATATGCAGGGTGCGAAAATGCCTGATTTCCGCACCTTGCTCTATAGCTAGGGTGTGGAGTTTCCGCAGGCTACACTATAGCTAGGGTGCGACGGCCTTCGTACGTGGGAAAAACGAGCATCTTCTCGATGCTTCTAGAAGGAGAAGATTCTATGGTGAGGTGGCTTCCGAATGGTTTGGATATTACTCGCTTTCATGATTTAGTGGGATCATCCTAACCTCCTCACCTTATCCTCTTCAGCTTATAAAAGGAGAGGAACTCTCATGGAGAAAGTTGGTTGAATTTGGCTTGAGATTGTTAGCTTAGTTGGATTGATCTTGGGAAATTTATGTTGCCTTTGAGCTTTTCTTTGTCAAGATATATTGTGAGTAGCTATTAGATCTATGGTTTCAGAATCCTTGAAGCAAGAAGTGTGTGGGAAGCAAGGAACTGTTGGAAGGAACCTGACAACATCAAGGCATCTGGTTGTATCTTTCTTCCACATTATATAATACAGTGGCATGTTTCTTTCCCATAAAATCATTCTCATTTTATTACATGACTCCCTGATCACATGTTTAAGTTTTCATTGAATCTACTATTGTTTCTTTCACTTTGGTTGGTTTGTGTCATTGCAGATCTGATTTCACAAGAGCACCAGAGTGAAGTATGGACAACAGAGATATAAGGAAGTGATATATTAAGGTATGTCATCCATTCATTCTTTGGTAGTAAATTCAATGATTATAACTTAGGGGAAGCGCCATGTCCTGTCTTGTTTTGTTCTAGATCTAGGTGGATCTAGGGAGATTAGTTTATGTCCGCATTTACCGATTTATCCTACAACAACAATGCAAACATAAAGTTGAATAAGACAAATAAATGTGAGAGGAAAAAAAGAATAAAAAGAATAAAATAAAATAAAATAAGAGAGAAAGCTAAGGAAGGGGAAATGGAGGGTCATGGTTGTTGGGTTTCCCCCTATCCCCTATCTCTTTCTATTTATTTCTTCACTCTCATTTTTTATGGGCCTTTTGGCCAAGGAGATGAGGATGCAAAAAGATAATCAACTGCATTATAACCATATATTGTCGAAATGACAAGAGTGAGCCCCCATTCAAAGCTCGCTTTTCCATTTGGATTTCTAGGGCCAACGACTTTGTGATGATCTTCGTTCATTTAATGGAGCCCTTGAGATCAATGGTTTCAATTCCAAAGTTGTTGCAAGTAATGTGGGAGTTTCTAAATTGGTTTTCTTAGCGTTGTTAGTGTTTTCTCTCTCTTGTCTTTTCTCTTATCACATTTGAGGAGAAGTCTCAAATGGTGGCATGGGGCCCTTTAAGCCAACAACCCAGTCTGCTTCTTTGTCAATAACCTCGAACCTTGCGAATGTCGATCATCGTAGAGCCTATGTCGATAACCAATTGTTTTTGTGTGGACCTGATTCAAATGAGCTATAATCCCTATCTACACCATGTTGTATAAACAAACTAATTTGCCAATTTCAAAATAGATGTATTTTAGTAAATAAAAAATATGTAGTAGGAAAACAATCACTATATGAAATTATGCTTAGTCAAATCATTTAGATAATGTTCAGATATATTTGTGTTTTCTTTAAGTAGAGCAACTATGAAAGAAACAATAAGAGAATAAGTATTTCTCACCTCTAAAAATTACATACTAATAGGACACATTGATGACAAAGATGATGGGGTGGCATTTATAATATCGCTTATATTTCTTACATTTAAAGAATGTTATAACTAGAGAATGCTATTAGATTTGAATCGACGGTATTGTGAAACATAAGTTCTCTAACCATGTTACGACCCACCTTTTCACTCTCCAAGTCGGGAAGGAAAATCCGAAACCGTACATGTTATAGTATATACAATTACTTCACTATTATTTTTGTTAAATATGAACTTTTCCATCTTGGAGAGATGTTTTACCCTAATATATTAATACAAAGTCATTACACATATAAGCTATTACGCTAACATGATATTCTCAACCCAAAACTAGAAGAATATGAATTGAAATTTCTACCAAAGAAACAATAAGAGAATAAGTATTTCTCACCTTTAAAAAATACATATTACATATTAATAGGACACATTAATAACAAGGATTAAGGTGAAATTTATAATATCACTTATATTTCTCACCTTTAAAGAATAACTATTATTAATTGAAAATATTAATGACAAAGATGATGGGGTGACATTTATAATATCAGTTAATTAAATGTGAAATCTAGATGTAGGGTTTTATTAAGCAATAATTATCATATCAAACATCTCTAAAATATTTGCTTGAAGCAACTATTTATTTCATAATGAACTTAGAATCAGCATGGTAAGAAATGTCAAAAGAAATACTACCACAGTTTCATGTCTTAAATAATGTATAAGATAGACGGTTATTCACCCACTAAAGTTTTTAACTTTAATATTTAGAGTTGACCTCCATGTGGGATAAGGGCGACCTTGTGAGCGTTGCACTCTCCCAATAGAATTGGCTTATGGAATAGTTTAATTATGGAATGCTGGTTTGACATAAGATGGTTGGTCAAACTGAACTAAAGAGTATTGATCAGTTTTGATTTGACCAGATACAAAATTCCTGTCCATCCATGGCTCAAAACTCGTGTATTCTGATTTTTAAAATTATTTTGTCCAATATTTGTATAGAAAGAACTGATAGAACTTAAAAAAAAGCTCCGATGGCATCCTTGTATACAAAATCTCTGGCGCACCGTACGCATATGAATTATATGACACGGCACGGCATGTGACGAAATGACATGAAATGCCTGTTAGCTTTATCTTTTCCAAATGACTCGCCACCAGGCCTGGAATTTGACGGGCTGTAGCCCGTTTTTTACCTCTCAGCCTGTATTTGACAGTGGGCAACAAAATTTACACGTCATCACTGACTGGCATGAGAATTGTCTACCTGTCAGTTTGACGTGTAACTGCCTCCAATGCCC
>ML784552.1:476443-495004 GCA_009831015.1 Picea engelmannii | reverse complement strand
GAATTCCATGTATAGATGCTTAGCTTTATAACACTGGCATGCTAACCCATGCTGGTCTAACCTACCTCAGCTACTTACAGACCCATTGTTAAACACGTCCGTCCCTCCCGTCGTCCAATATGTAAGTGAAAGCTTGGGATCCGTGGTCTCTGCAAGGAAAAATAGTATATGTGGTCTAAATGTTTGGTTGATTGTTCAAAAGTTTTAATTGAATTTTTTCCTGTAAAGTGACTCAATTCTGAGTAATAACTTGCAGATAATTGTAGATAATTTAAGACGAGCCAGAAATGTAAACCAAAGCAATTGTGAAAGTTAAACAAACAGACCCGGAAATGTAAACCAAAGTAATTGTGAAAGTTGAACATGTTACTAAAAAAAATGGCAATTGACACTTATAAATCTACATAAAACGTAAAATGACAGGTATGAAAAACGAACACTTGTAATCAAATTTGCACTTGACAGGTAAAGTAAATTTGAAATTCCAGGCCTGCTCGCCACCACCTGCTAATGTGTACATGTATGCGTGTCAATTTGAACACCACGTCAGCTCAAAGATATGGAATCTCCATTCATTTTCGCCTCACTCAGTAAACGACATATTCTTTGTTTGTGGCGGAGAGTTTTGTCGATGGGAAGATTTTGTGCAAACTTTACATTATTGGACCTTACCGCTTGAAGGCGCTGTTGGTTTTTGTGAAATGGCGAGAGGGGTATTCGTTACCTGACCCAGACATTTTTTGTCAACATTATGCACCCGTCAGAAATCCAGTTTAGTCTGGAATATTAAAATAATAAGGAATCTTGTAAATCTGTAAGTATACTGTTAAAGACTTTTTGTTATTTCTGAAAGCTGTATAATTTTATCTATATTTGGTTTTGTTGATGTTGAGACCGATTTCAATATACAAACTTTACAAAAGAGTTGATTAATTCCTTCCAGATTTTTAATATACAAAATTTGAAAACTTTTTTTTAATGTAGTCGATTAATTCCTTCATATCCCTCCTTTCAAATCCGGATCCGAAATTTCTCAGAGACAATCCTCGCTGTCGGTCACCACATATCCCATATCTCCGGACATAATATAATTGCATGCCCGTCAAATCACTCTACCGTCGGACCGCGTTCTGCACGACCCTGAGGGAGCAGGTCCTTTTTTTACACTCGATCGGACGAGATTCAATCGTGCTGATCTGTCCATGGGTTGTTTATCGTAGCCAGCCGCCCCAATGGTATTAGCTGTTCCATCGAGGTTACCTGATTAAGCAGCATCACGACTCGGGTTCTTGGTCATGACTCGTCACGGTTGTTTTTCTGTCAACTTAAACGGCATCATGGCTCGGTCAAAACTATCCACCATGCAGCAGTCCAATGACTATCCACCAGGGTTGGAATTTGACGAGGAAAATGTCTGTCATAGGCCATTTTGCTCGTCAAATACGACCAATTTTTTTATGTTACAATCTCTTAAAACGGGCAGCCAAGTGGAAAGGACGTGTTTTTGAAGTGCCTTAATCCTATAAGAAGTCATTAATACACGTTTTCCATGTTTATGACGGGCATAAATTTGATAGGACATCAACTTATATTTCCAAATCTCGAGGTTTACAAGTTGGTGGTCGACTAGTTAATGCAGGACTAAATATTTACCCACCGCCATCTTTGGAGTATGGAGCCCTAGCCATAACCATTGCCCAATTCGAAACTTGAAACCCTCCATTACCCAATTCGAAACTTGAAACCCTTGCAAGTTGCAGCTTTGTTTTCGTTTAGAAACTCTTGCCTCTGGAGTCTGGATAATGATGAGTCGTGACAGGGCGGAGGGAAACCAGGTAAGGCTCTCTAAGTTTTTTTCTTTGCAATTTTTCTTTCCAAATGCTCCGTTTTTGCAAATTTCCTTTCCAAATGTTTTGTTTGATGAATTTCAGAACACTAGTTTCTTTTTCTTTGTGCCTAGGTATGTTGTTGTTTGCATTTTCGTTGTGTTAGAATAAAGCTTACTTTAGGAGACTAGATTGGGTTGGTTGAAGATTTGTAGGAGGCTGTTGAGATATCTTCTCAACCACTCCCTCCAAATATGGAATCGATTGGATCTGAATCCAGCTATATATTTACCTATGTATGTGTGTAACAGTGAAGTAATACAATTAAGTGTTTTGTGTAATCATGGACGCTTTCTCAATTTCTGAGTTGGTATCAGAGCTTGGTTGGGCTTAATTCCTCAGGGGAGTGCCCAAGGAGATGAAATAGTTTGGGAGACAATTCTCTGTACATAAGTAGCATAGTAGAGTGTTGAATTTCTTATTTTCCGTGTGTTGCATAAGACTCTATAGGGATTGTGCAGTTGTTAATTGCTTAACGCAACCATTGTCTGGGTTTGTGACTATTATAGCTGGTAGAGCCACCGGTTAAGGCATGAAGCTGTGCAGGCGTAAGCCATCCGCTGAAATTAGGTAATCACATTGAGTTGTTGAAGAGTTTGAAAAGGGCGCATGAGAGAAGAAGCCACCATCGGTTGACCTGTGCGTCAAAAGGAACATAAGCCAGTATCTGTCCCTGCCAATTATTTGTTCTTCTCACTGCGCACATCTACTTCGCCAGGATCTGTCATAAAAAACGATCTCTGCGCCATAGCCAGGAAGAACGCTAGATCATGGTCTTATGCGCTATGTGTAAGAAAGAACTATTGATTGGACAACGTTTTAATCATTGCAGTCAAACAAAATATGGTTGATTTCCAGCCAAGATTTTGGCTCAGCAGATCTCGTGAAGGTTATTAAGCATTCACCAAATCTGGTGACGAGTTGCCTATGTGGAGAAAACCACTGTGCAGAATTCCGTGAGCCATGAAGGATCCAACTACCATCGTTGTCAAGGATGTGATTACTCTCTAGAGTCATTGTCAAGGACACTACGTGGTAGAGAGATAGATGTGATTTGATTGTCAAGAATTTGAGCCGCCCTCACGAGGAACATATGCATTGACAGTGTGCTCATAGTTTAGAACTATTGTTGGCAACCATATATCAGTTTAGTGTGGCAGAAAACATTAAGAAGAAGTCGGCTAGCTATACCAGCTACTGTGTGCAGTTTTCATATTTGTTTATGTATTTATAAGAATTGTAATGCAGAACCAAATATAGCGCAGAACGATGTAATTCAACCTTGTAGTTCTTGCGTGTTCTTCGGTGCCACAAGAGCAAGTTACTAGTTTGATTATGTCGAGTATGTTATAAGTTGTAGACTCTTGTGGTACTTCGGTGCTCCAAGATCGACAATTACAGGTTACATTTACCTGGTGAGTTTAAAGTTTTGTGTGTAAGTGTTTATGTAAAAATAAGAACTTGTATTTTGATGCAAGCTGGCAGCCCCAATATCAAGTACATTGTTTTTATTGGAAGTCACCTTGTGTAAAGGAATGTTGAGGACATTCCGTATCCAAACTTTTCTTTTAGATACTGAAGGATAGCCGAAAGCAAAAATCCGATAGATGAAGACAAGTTCATAGAATGCATCAATAGTTGTCAACTTTTATCACGGAAGCCCCGATGAGCCAAGTTGTCAATTTGTCCAGTATACAAGTGCAAGAAAGATGGTCAGAGGTGTTTTGACTTTAAATGTGTCCATGGAAAGCTCGAAGAAGAGGAAGAAGAAAGAGCGGAAGCCGTGTGATTGCAAAGTGAGTTTTAGTGTTGAGGAAGACCAGATAGACAGACGAAAGTTCAAGTGTTGTAATTTTTTGTAATTGTGATTAAGTATTGTAATTTGTAAAGTAAGCATTAAGGGAGGGTGTTAGAATAAAGCTTACTTTAGGAGACTAGATTGGGTTGGTTGAATATTTGTAGGAGGCTCTTGAGATATCTTCTCAACCACTCCCTCCAAATATGGAATCAGTTGGATCTGAATCCCGCGATATATTTACCTATGTATGTGTGTAACAGTGAAGTTTTGTGTAATCATGTATGCTCTCTCAATTTCTGCTCTCTCAATTTCTGAGTTGTTGGCAACTGCCTCCCCAACTTATAACCACAGTGCAATAACCTAACACATTTCGTCAATCAAAGCGCGGAAGTAATAATAAATTTACTTATAATAACAACCTACAGGTAAAATGGCCGTCGTTGTCTTCAAAGACTTTGCCAATATTTAAATCTGCCAATATTCACCTATTCTGCCTTATCCTCAATGCCTCTCTATTTTCTGGCTCCTTTTGCTGGGACGTGCAATAGTATTGCCAAAATACTAATAAATGTGGGACTATGATTATATCGTATCCTTTTGGTGTAGGGGACGTGCAATAACAGTATTGCCAAAATACTAATAAATGTGGGACTATGATTATATCGTATCCTTTTGGTGTAGGGAAATGTCGATGTTGAGGGCCAGAATTACACATTTTACAATGATCTTTTTAAAAAGTTTAATGTGCAGCATTGAATGTCATAACCTAAATTCTTTAAAAAATACCGAAAATCAGCAGAGCCGATCTTTAAAAAATACTGAAATATTCATATGAGGCTGGAAAATTCTTGTTCGGGGCACTGTGAAATCTTATTTTAAAATTACTGTAAAAAATAATCTTCAATTAATTGATGGAATCTTTGGCGTGAAAGTTGTGTAGAAGTGGAAGAGACGCCTTGAAACAACTTAAAATTAGGAGGTATGGAGAAGGCATTTGATGCTTTTTTTCATATAAGTACATCCTTGTAAAAATGGATCCTCAACAAAAAATTTTAACATAAAACTTCAATATTGAAAAGTTTAAAATCTTTAACATAAAACTTCAATATTGAAAAGTTTGTTTCTTATCAAAATTTTATTATTGAAGGGCACATTTTTAGAGAAAACGTTCTTTGAAAAATAATATGCAAACCCAAAACGTCATTTTTTTTTATTTATTTGACGAATAAAACTGAATTCAAATTCCAACCCTGCTATCCACCCTGTAACAGCCCAATAATTGGAAGGCTGCTGCAAACACTATGAAATCAAGTATGAAATCCAATACCATGCAGTTGCTTTCCAATTATTGGGCTGCGACATCATGGCTCGGGCTCTTGGCAGGGCCCGCCAACGGCCGGCCATGGTTGCGTTTCTGTCAGTCAGGTCCTCCACTTACATTGATTCCGGAACCTGTTGGACGTTGTCCTCATAATCATAACTCGAGTTATGGTTTAGTCGGAGGATGTGCCTGTAGGCATCCAGTAATGTCAGTGTTTTTTGTGCAGTTCCGATATCAAAATGCCAATTTGCCAGACCGTACGCAAATATCCGAGGCTTTGCAATTTTTTTATTTGAAAGGCAAAGTGACTTTAAAAAAATATACATAATTAATTAATTAATTCACTTCATAGATATTAAAGTCTGCACCATGTGTGGTAAACCTTCATTCTAAGCCAACTTCATACATCAATTATCAAATATAAGTTAAGTATCCCAACTAAGCACCGTTCACCAATAAGTCGGAGGAGAGGGCAAGGCTGTTTGGGATGGAGTAAGTTAATTGGAAAGCAATCTTCTTTTTTGGCTATGCTTTTTTAAATTTCGGGTCCATTCAGAATTTTGGTAGATTTTCTAAGTATTTGGATTAGTTTAAAATGGGACAAAATTCTTGAGATAAGATTCTGAAATGCATGAAATTTTAATCTTGAAAAACTCAAGTTACCCCATTTCAAGTTATCCTATTTTTTCTTTTACTAAAAATAAAAAATAAATCTGAATAGATCTGTTTGCTCCCAAGTTAGCCTACTCCGTTTAGGATAACTCCATTTACCAAACATTTGGGATAACTCCATCCACCAACCAGCGAAAAGGATCGCGGGTCAAGTCAGGGTTCGGTGATTGGGGTTTACTCTCTTACCGCCCTCCAGATGCGAGGTGGAAAATATCCTTCGAAAAGTATTCTTATTCTTGGATTGATAATTGAAAATTCGATGTGTTTGGTGCAAAATGGGCATCCTACAGACACGTTTGCACTGATTGACCGAAAATTTGATATCCACGAATTAAGCTAAAGCTTTCCCCAGTATTTAAATACGGGAAATGGCAAACAGGAGGAGCCATACCTGCCCTCTGCAATTTTCCAAGACCCCTTCCCATGCCAGACTGTTCTTCCGCCAACTCCGACAGAGCTTTTGTATATTGCTTCCCGTCTGATGCTATACATCGCTTTATATCCGCTCCTATTGTATCCGCTATGTTATCCATATCGGCTTTTTAAGCAGTAAGAGCATTTCTTGGCTGCAGCCGAACTATCATCCTCGTCTCGTCTTTGCACCACCTGTGTCCCTTGTTCTAATCTCCAGGCCGTATTTCAATCATGTCTCAGACGCTCGAAAAACGCGGCCGAGAGCCGGAAGCTCTGTCGGTCTCCACTGACGTCCGTGAGGCGAAACGCTTCCACGGCGAAGAAGATGAATGCGCTCCCAGTGAGGACGTCGTAAATGGAGTCATGAAAAGCCTAGAGGAAGAGATTGGCACGACTTCTTTCCCTTTTTATCCCTCGTCAAACTCTGGGTATAATTCGGCGTCCTCCGATATTTGTAGCGGCCAAGAAAGGGAAACCCTTGCTTCGGACTCGGGGGTTGAGCTGTTTTATCTGCTGGAGGCTTCAGACGACGAGCTCGGCATTCCCTTGAACCCCGTTCTGGACTGTAAGGACGAAATCTGGCAATCTCCGAAGGAAACGTCCGACTGTTTGTTGGAAAATCCGGATCTTAAATCGCTTAGTGAAATTTGGCACTTTGAGGACGAGGTTGAAAATTATCAACAGTTTGCTTTGTATGAAGATGCCTATGAAGCGAGCGTGTTGCAGGATTATTTGAATAGAGATTTTGTCAGCCAAGACATGTTTTTTGACGGTGATTTATCTGAGGCATGGACTTTGGAAACTACGGGCTGCTTGTAATCAACACAAGGGCTGTAAAGAGCTTCAATTTTGTACGGACAAGATATGGGTGCAGCATAGATTTTCTTCACATTTCAACGTGGAGAAAATTTCATTCTTTGAATCTGTCGGAAAACTGTGCAGCAGAATTTCCAGAATTGTTGCAGACTTTTATCATATATGATCTCAGAAGAGATTTTAACACCGCCCTTTCCTTGATTCACGCAGCCATATCTCCGCTATCACTACCACCACTGCGACGGCTCCCGTGGGAATGCCATGCATCAAGGGGTCGGAAAAAGTAACGCAGTAAACTCTGCCAAAATTCCACCGTTTCAACGCTCATAGAAATCCAGCGTTTCTCGGCGGCAATGGAACGCCCCGAATCTTTCCTAATCCCGCCGCCATACCATGCTGAAAATGAAATCGACGTCTAAAATTTCAGTGCGAAAAAAGTCATGAAAAACCTGGAGTCATTTTACTGAAATACAAGTTTAAATTATTTAGAACGATTATCCACATTTCAGTATTTCAACGTGGTTGTCTATTTGCTATTCTGAATGGTTCAGTTCATATCCTCGTTTAGTAAAATTTCGATTTAATGAGCATATCAGCTTTCTATATTTTAGTTGATTTGGTTTTGGTTACACCGTTCATGATTCGTTGTTCACGTTTTCTATTTTTTTAATCAAGTATTTGCATTAGCACAGCAGTTAAATAGTTGTTGGTGAAACCTGAAAGGTTAATAAGATGAAACGAATTTTTTAAAGAATATATTAAATTTTATTATTGATTAACAAATAAATAGTTGAGCTTCATTTATCTGATGTTAATATTTTAATTTTTGTTAATCACTTAAGTGGCAATGTTAACTATCAAAGTAATTTTTAAATATGATTAGGTAAATGTAAAAAAATAAACACATAAATGGATGTCTTTATAATAGCTAGGAAGTTAATGATTGAAATCACAGCCATTTATTTTGTGTGACTATTAAGAATATTTCAGCCATATTTAATCTTGTTCATAAAATACTTGTTAAGCACTAAACCCCTATTAAATCTCCCCATTATCAATAAGTGTACACCTTTAGGCATAATAAACTTTTTGATTTCTTCATAAAAATTTCTAAATATAAAGCAACCATCTACCTATCAAAAAAAATCATTTGATTTATCGATGAGACACTTTACAATTTGGTCTAAATTTTAATAATTAAATATCAAATTTGCAATGGGAAACACCTAAGTTGTCTTAAAGGACATTTTAAAATTTCCATTTGTTTTAGTCACGAGACACTTTACAATTTGGTATAAATATTAGTAATTAAAGATCAAATTTGCAATGGAAAACACGGAAATGAAACTATGATTTATAGTATATCACGAGGTCGTATGATTTAATTCATTTTCATTGAATTGTTATTGAACCATTTAAGAGGTGATTTCTCTTAATTCATACAAATGTAACATTTTCTTGGAAAGCTTATGTGGAGAAACTCTATATGGAAATATCATAAATTCATTTGGATCCACAAGTTTGAAAAAACATGTTTGACTTAATAATCAGGTTTCTATACAAGAGACAATGAGATATTGAGTTGAAGATGGGAATGTTTAGGGTGAATTGAATATGTACAATGTGGTTTTTTATGTTTTTTATGAATTTTTACACGGTTATCTTGTGATTTATTCACAATTTTGGTGAAATTGAGAGTGATTTTTTTTATAAGATTTTAAAAGTCAATTTTGGTGAAATTGAGAGTGATTTTTTTTATAAGATTTTAAAAGTCAATTTTGGTGAAATTGAGAGTGGTTTTTTTTATAAGATTTTAAAAGTTAAAGGTTTTTATTTTTCTATTAAAATATAATTTGATTAAAATCTTTTTTATTCATTTTAAATAATTATATTAAAATCTTTTTTATTCATTTTATATATATATATATTAAATTTGAAAGTGATAAAATTTATCATAATTTAGTTGTCAATCTATAAGTGAGGATAATGATCATTGACTGCTATCTCCAAATGTGAGTTGACTCATCATTGTTATCAAGGAAAACCATGCCTTCATTGTTATTAAACAAAAAACATGCCACCATTAACATATTCCTTATATCTAAGAAAGATCAACTCTTAGCTAATGAAAAGTATTTATTGGTCTTGATGAGGATCATTCTTTGTATTTTATTTATGTTAATATAGATAACATTTAAAAAAAAAAAATTAAACTTTACACCTCTTCCTTACAAAAACCAAACACCTTACTAATTTTGCAAGGCTACTACATGATTTATGAGGGGTTCTTAATTTTTACTAATAAGGAAAACCTTAAGCACCACTTAGAAATGTTGTCTAAAACATTGAAGTGATGGATTCCTTAATCAAAACCTTGCAATCCTTAATTAGCCCTCGAAAATCCTCCTCGGAACATTGAAGTGACAGGTTCCCATGTGAATTGTTGAACTTAATAACATTGACCTTTATTTTAGTTTTTTCATATGCAAGGAGATCTTTGAAAAGTTCTAACTGCACTAAGGCCTTATTTCTATGGGTTTGATGGGAAGACCCCAAAGGTTGTGCTGGGGTCATTCCACAAAGGACTTTATATTATCGCTACAGTAACACCTTGAAAGGATTGATGACATCATTGGGGTGATTCCACCAAAGACTCGTTGACATGGCTCGAGTGGCTCCATTGAATGCCTAGTGGCATTGTTGGGTGACTCCACTAAAGCCTTAGTTTCATGGAGTGGAGATCTCACCGAAACGGGTCGAAAGAAAAGAAGAAAAAACATGGATTGAAGGGAACATGTACAACATTGATGAATTAACATCGACTGCATGTCCAAAGAAAAAGGCTCCAAATGAAGAAAGGGGGCATTATAGGAAATAAATAGTGGATAACAACAAGCTACCAAGGGGTAAAATAGGAAAAGGTCTAAAAGGTCATTGCATGTACATTTACAAAAACTCCAAATAGAATTTGGTAACTACTCTTGGGGTTATAAAACATTGGGAGGATGTAAAATAGGTGGGAAATCCCTATGGGGACTACTAGTGAAACTTTCATAATGAAAACAAGGAGTCTCTCAACATTCGAAGGAAGGTGAATCAAATGAGGAGGGTATTAAAGGGACTAGATATGGAGGAAGAAAGGGGTCTTAGTGAGAAAAATCAATCTCTTGGCTTAGTTATGAAGCAATTGGTAAACTAGCTGGTTGATAGAAGGATTCATAACACAAAGATTCCACTAGAATTAAAGGAATTTCTCTGAATATGGAATGATAGAGACTCAAAGCATCAAATTTATTTCATAACTGCAACTACACTACTCTTGAGATCAAATTAGACATGTAATAATCTCAATCAAATTTATCCCATAACTAGAGCTACACTACTCTTGAGATCAAATTAGACATGTAATAATCTCAATCCAAGAGTATGACCAAAATCTCAATTGAACATGGAATCAATTCAAAGGAAATGCATTGGAAAAATAGTGGTAATGATAGAGAAAGAAACAAAAAGGAGAAGACATAAGATGTAATAGCTTGTTTCCATAGATAGAGAGTAAGTCATTTTGTCCCCATGTTGTTATTTGTAATAAAAAAATCATTTCAATTTTCTAAATCCATAATACGCCACCTCATATAGATTCTTTAATCATTATAAAATAAGTCATAAATATAATAAAAAAAATTATACATTAAAAAAACAATGTACACATAATATTTATCTTAAGAAATTCAATATGAGAAAACAAAGTAAAAAATACTTAGTATGTCTTTTTTTAGACCCTGCCTTTCAAGCTAAGGAAATGGTTTGTCATTTCCTATTAGTTTACATGGAAATTGAAATATATATATCAACCATTTACATATAATAAAAAATTTGCTTGAGGATGTATCAAAACTTTATGTTTGTTAATAAAACTTGTGTTGGTCTTATTCTAGGCCTTTTCCCAAGTCCCATATTTCGTGAGTTTAACATGAAGCTAAGCAAAATTAATTCTAACGTGTTCTCATTTTGAACTTAACAAACTTTGAAAACAAAGTAATGCTAGTAATTGTATAACATTGGTTTCAATATATTTAACATGAAGCTAAGCAAAATTAATTCTAATGTGTTCTCATTTTGAACTTAACAAACTTTGAAAACAAAGTAATGCTAGTAATTGTATAACATTGGTTCCAATATATCACATTAGGTCTCTAACATTATTAATTTCTTAGGTCACTTAGCGACAACTGTTCTTGCTCAATACTTCATAAGCATTGTTGAAGATCCATGTTTGTTGTTGCTCATTGATAGTCGACACACATATGCATGCCTTAATGCAAGGACAAACTTGATGACTATCAATCATGTGCTATAAACGCTTCAATGCAAGCCGAAACTTGATGCATGTCAAAGTCGCTTGTAGGAACCAAGTAGTGAATAAATATTGATAGATTGAGTAGAATCAACATCCATCGATGTTTAAAGTAGTAGGGCACAATATATTAGACATTTTCAACCGCTCGCCCTCTCCCCGAAGCTATATATTTGGCTTTGGCTCAAGTGCGAGAAACAAGGAGAAAGATGAGAAAGGTGTATACATGTACCCTTTTTTTTTTGTGTATCTTTCCTTCCCTACATCAGCATAGTTTTTCCATAACTATATTAGAATCCATTTAGAACAACAACAAAAAAATCTTGTTGTTGTGTATTAAGCAACATATCTTGATTTTCAAATTTCAAAAGGCTAGAAAGAAAGAAATGTTCTTCTTACAAATCTGTTTAAATTGAAATACTTTAAATTATGTAAGCATCAAATGTAGTCACATAGATAACAAATTAGGAATTAAGTCATTCAAAACATCATCAATAATACCAAAACAATATCCCATGAAACAATGTTATTCAATAGTTTATGCTACACCTAGTCAATAATGCAAGCAATTTGTTGGTTAACTTAAAACAATTGAAACTATAACTTATATTTATAGAAATTAAGCTTTGCATTTTTTACTCAACAATTTTACATACAAACACAACCTTCTAAGGTAGATTTTGTTCTTGGTGTAGGAGAAAACAAGCAATCAAAGGGTTTTGTTTGGATCCTTTGATGAAGGTGATAATTTCTCACATAAGATAAGTTGATGATGTTTCTACCCCCTTTCATGTGCTTCAGTGCGTCATTGTGTAATACATAGAGATAGATTAGACCACCAACATGATATCTAAAATAGAGGAAAAACAATAGGAAAATGCTTTAATGGAAAGCTGCTAGAAATAATAAAAGCCATACTAAACCATAAATAACATTGAAAATATATTCAATCTAAACACATGCTCTAGTTGCAAATCCTCAAGGCTTGCAACTAGATGTTGTTCACATGCATCACTTGCCAAAATAACAATTTGGCCATATCCTTTCACAGTTCTAGTCTTCCATTGATCGACCACAACCATTTGTGTATATGTCTACAAAATACATGCAGTTTGATTAATTTCTATGCCAAATGTCATGGGTTATATTCTATTTCTCCACATGTGGCCATAATGACAACCATTTGTATGTCTAGCACCTCATTACAACCACGTTGCAATCTTGACAATGTTAAAAAAGGCTATCCCTTTCAAAACATCTGTATAAATGGACATGGATCAACATCAATACACATTCTAAAGCATTAAAATGAAATGCATGGATTACAAACATTTCAAAACAACAAATTAGATTTAAAGCATGTTAGCAGAGTACTCATGTAATGATCTTCCGAAATTGGAGATATAAGAAATTAGGATATAGGTTTTAAATCCTAATAACAAAATACTCAATTAATACAAACTTTTCGAAAACTTGAGATTGACCTTAAAGCTCGAAGAAGAAAGGAAAATGACTCATCAAGAATGGAGACACACTAGGACGGAGTATAAAGCCTTTATTTTAAGGATCATGTGAACTTACAGATATCATAAATCTTCAACGTCTCATAATTTTTCATCATTCTATCGGTGTGCATTAAAAGAGTGTACAAATCCATTAAACTCTTATATATTCAAGGATCAAAATGCACTGAAAAAGGCTATACATATTTTAGGACTCTCATCATTTTAATGATGCATTGGAAGAGTTTAAAATATCTTCAAATATTGTCACTTTGTGATTGAGAGGAATTGAAATAGAGCATTTAAGTCTGTTTCATTAACCTAGCCAATACGTTGAGATAAAAAAAAAATCTTCCATCGACTTTTAGTTTTGGATGAAAAACTCGATCAAGTTTCAAATCCGGCGTCTCAATTTTTTTTTTCCCAAACATTTGTACCAATTAGAATGCTCATAAGAAAAGTGAGAATGGAAGAAAACTTCAAAGGATTTAACCAGTCCAAATACTAAAACTGGATGGTGAAATAAATATTTCTAGAGACAAATAGACAATCCATACAATCAGAAAATGGATCTTTATATGCCTTTTTCCAAAAAAAAAAAAAAAAACACATAATCCAAGAGATTGAGTTTTGTAATTATTTGAACATAATCCAACTGGATGGTGAAATAAATATTTCTAGAAACAAATAGACAATCCATACAATCAGAAAATGGATCTTTATATGCCTTTTTCCAAAAAAAACACATAATCCAAGAGATTAAATTTTGTAGTTATTTGAACATAATCCAAGAGATAACTAATACATTGTAATTTAAGGTAAATGTTTTCAAACAAAAATCTACATTTACTAGTAGAGGGAGCTTTTCATGTACATGATCTCAACATATACATTCTCAAATTATAGGTTTTGGATTTATTTATATTCCCCTAACATTTTTGTCTAAATTTTTCTTCCAACTATCTATAAATTTTAATAGCGAGAGATATATCCTTGAGCAGGTTTCTAAGTTGTTAAAAGAGATTAAGTTAAATAAATGATTGATCCATGCAAAAGAAAAAGTCCCGTGATCAAGATTATATGTGCACAATCTTAAGCATAAAGTTTCCATGCAAAGACTATAAAAGATACCTAATAAACTAAATGAAACTAAAATAATTAGAATTTAAAATATGAAAGAATATAAGAAAAAATCCACGAGAACTCTGAAATAGTAAAGATTACTTATAAATATACTATATCATCACAGTGAATTAAAGTAACTAAAATTATCCTCTCAATTGTTGTCATTATGGACAAAAACAAACATTGAAAATATATTCATTCTAAACGTATGCTCCAACTTCTTTAGTTGGATGTTGTTCAAGTGCATTGTTTATCAAAATAGAAGTATGGCCATATTCCTTCACATAAGTATGACTATATTCCTTCACAGTTCTAGTCTTTCATTGATTGACCACAACCATTTGTGTATCCATTAATGAACTAATAGTTAACTATATATCTACAAAATGCATTCAGTCTAATTGATTTCTATGCCAAATGTCATGGGTTATATGTAAATTTTTCATATGGTCACAATGACAATCGTTAGTGTGCTCTAGCACCTCATGGTAGCCACATTGCAATCTTGACAATGTTAATAATGATATCCCTTTTCCTTTTATCTTTACATATTTTCAATCTAACAATGGTTCCATGATACATCCCCGAGGTGTCAGACACATTAAACATGTTATAATCCATCTAACATAACGTTTAGGCACTCAACCCAATTCGCTCAATCTTGGTTCACTTGACTTTGCATTCATCACTCCTAAGCTTATTCATATAAGCTTTAGTTGAGCTATCATTCCTCATTCTCAAATATCTCCATCCACAAAAAAAAAACTTATTGACACTGAATAGAGAATTAAACTAGAATTGAAAATGAATTTATACATATAGAGACATTTGATCTGATACCATGAATGAGGAAAAAGAGTTGTATCCAAGAGAATCATATGGTAGATGACCTACATATATTAATACGATTAAAGTGATGCAATTATTGAAATTATGGTAAAGGGGTTTAAGAAAGTTTAGGGTTTATGGGTAATATTAATTAGGGAGAGCGAGGGAGATGAGTGTAGCTCCCCAATTGTTGACATTTATGTGAAGATTTCCCTTGTGAAAATGTAAGAAGCATGGGACATTAATCCTTTGGTGAATATGCCCACAACCACCTAACTTTCCTTTCCATTGCTCTTCTTGATCAATGTATTGATTCTAGTGATGGTACAATGCAAAATGCTTCAATGCATTGATTTAAGAAGCAATAAAAGGAGCAATCTAAAACTTGGAAATATCCACAACCCCAACCCAACATTCAAAAAAATAGAAAGTAAAAAAACATACATATTTGGCTAGCTATTGGGTATGTCAACAACAAGATGGTCATTCAAATAAAAATCATGAGCACTAGAACTTGGAGATAATATAAGACACAATGCACAAAAATTGTGGATTTGACTCCATAGAATAGACTTCACATTCAATTCAGAAAGAAATAGTAGCCTTTCAGTAATTTAAATTTATCAACAGTGTGAAGTGACCCTAACAAACTTTATGTTGTATAGGTGTTTGACAATGTTTTGTACTTCAATCAATAATTAAATAAAATGATCTAAACGATTGAGATTTGGGTTAACCAAACCAAATATCTAGTTGACAAGATGGTATTTGACAACTACAAAGTTTGGTTGTCGGGAATATTTCTAGATTGCATTAATTATTGGAAATGTAAAAGTACATGATCAAAAAAGTTGCTTGAATAGTGAACAAAGTAGTGAACTAGAACTAGAAATGCAAATACATATATAGCCTACATTTGATTCGATACCATGTTTAAGGTGAAAGAGTTATATCCAAGAGCAACATTTATTAAATGAAACATACATTAATATGATTAACGTGGTGAAATTACTAGAAGTATGGTAAAATGGTTGAAGGATAACGTATGGTTTAGGGGTAATATAACCTTTAACATTAGTGAGAGTGAGGGAGAGGAATATATCTCCCTAGTTGGTGAAATTTATGCGTAGATAGCTTGGATGGACTATTATCAAAACATATCACAAAATATTGCTCTAGTACATTAAAAAATCCTTCAGAGTTGGAGTCATCACCAATTCAACTTTTCTCACTCTTGTTCCAAAGGAAGTGAGTCCCTCCTCTTTCTTTCGCTTTCGCCCATTCTCCTTATGTAATTTCTAGGACAAAATACTAACCAAGGTAATAACAAACATATTAAAATTAGTTTTACACAAAGTTATTCATAAAATCAAAGTGACTTCATGCTAAAAATAAATATATTAGACACGTAATTCTAATCCTCGAGGCCATCCACTTGAGTCGCATGAATAGAGAAAGATGTATGATAATAAAATTATATATGGAAAATGATTTTGACAAGCTGATACATTCTTTTCTTTTTTATGTTAAATGCACAAGTTTGGTTTTTGCAATGCCTTTACTTGTTGGATCTCAACATGTGTGTGCAATCCTTAGATAACACCTATTATAAATGGAAGGCTAGCTAACTTCTTTCAACGTAGTATTGGATTACATCAAGGATACCCCCTCTCCCCTCTCTTATTCATAATTATGGTAGAATTTATCGATAGAAAGTTTGAAGTGGAGAGAAGAAATGGAAATCTACCAGAAATAAAAATTGCCAGGGGGTTGAAAAGAATCAATCACTCTCAATTTACAGATGACACTCCCTTCATCGATGGAGCCTATTTTATAATTGCAAAAAGGTTTAAAAAAAATTGGACTTGTTTATAGAATCTTTTCTGGGAAAGATCAACTCCAATAAAAGTCAATTTTTTTGGTGGAATGTTTCCAAATCACAACTTCTAGCTATTTCAAGAATTTTACAATTCTCTCATCAATAAAATTAGTCATCATTCAAGTATCTATGGGTACCAATTATTTTATCAAATCGCTCCTCTAAGGAATGACAGAGTGTTATGGGGAAGATCAAATCTAAGCTACATCAATGGGGAACTTAGTGGTTGAGCCCTGCTAAGTGAATTGTTTTAATTGAATGTGTTCTTTTATCCCTTCCCATATTTCCATGCTTTGTGCTATTGGATTTTGTGGGAATTTCTTTCCAAATGGTGCAAAAAATCAGAAAGTTACTCTAGGAAGGAGGCAAATCCAACACACAAAAAAATCATCTAGTTAATTAGAAATCCATGAGGGATACTAAGGAATGTTGTAGTCTAGGAATTAAGGATACAACAATAATGAATCTATCATTGTGGGTGAAGATAATATGGAGACTAAGTTACAAGAGAAGAGAAACAGTGGAAAAAAAATTATGCAAAAAATATCTCACATGAGAGAGAGTGTGTTGTTTTAATAGAGGAATAGGTAATCCTAAAGGTTCCTCAATTTGGAAACTTCTGAGATTAGCAACCACTATTATTTAAGACAAGATCTCATGGATTCCAAGAAATGGGAAATTGATTTCCATCTGGAAAGACAATATTTTGGGAAATCCCCAATTGGAGCTAAATGTGGCTCTTCACCCTCTTAAGGATTGTATGAATAACTCGAGTTTGGAGTCCCTTTTGACATCTCCAAGTTCTCTTCAAGTTTGTGCTAGTGGTCGGGTTGTGACCTCAAGAAGCCCCCATATCATCTTCTTTTGTTAATTCCCCCTTTCCTGGAATCTCTTCAAGGCTTCTCTCCCCAACATATATTCATCGTGGACAATCATGGTTGGGGGGATAGTGTCTATGGTGTCAAGAAAGGCTATCAACACCATATGGATACTCTCTCTCAATCTCAAAATTCAAACTTATAGAGTTAGTTATATTTGGAATCTAGATGGGTTACCCAAAGTTAATTTTTTCTGTAGGTTATTGGTGCAAGAGAAATTTTTAATAGTGGAGAATCTAATTAAGCGAGGCATACATGACCCCTCTAGATGTGCTCTTTGTTTGAAAAATTATGAAACAATTTCTCATTTGTTCTTTGAATGTGCCTTCTTCAAGAAAGTGCAGGAATCAACTTTCCAAAATTTAAAGCACCAAATGAAAATTTCTTCATCTTGGAATGAGATGTTTATAACTTGGAATCAAAGGTATAAGGGAATTCTTAAGAATAAGGGAATTTTATAAAAATTTTGGGCATCCATATCTAAATACGTATGTTGGAAGATTTGGCTTGCTTGGAAGACAAATTCATCATCTTACTCCCTTGCTTAATTAAAATAACAACTCTACAACCATTTGTCTTCATCTACATGACCATTGCACTCTCACGAATCTCTTAGATAGTATTAGATAATTCCATATTTATAGGCATCTTCTACATGTAAAATCCTAATTTGTGGTGCCCAAAATAGTTACAGATCCATGAAGATGATTGGCTACAATATCGTAATTCTATAGATTTTTTTTTTCGACCACCGATCGAATACCAATTGGATATGAATCGAATATCTAATCGACCACCTTTTTACCTCCATTCGACTACCAATCAACCATCCAATCGACATTTGTTGGATGAAGATTCAATGCACCAATTGTAAAACAAAGTATTGTAACTAAATGCACAAAACTATCAACCGTGGCAAATATATAATGCATGGTTGACAAATGTTTCCATTATTTAATGAATCTATGTATGCTTGGTATATATTTTCTATTTTTTGTATGTTTTTCCCTACATACAAGAAAGAGGCAACAACACATCCCCCTAAACAATGAACCTTTCATCTTTATTGGTCGACAATTGGAACT
>ML784552.1:456705-467521 GCA_009831015.1 Picea engelmannii | reverse complement strand
ATGTATTTTGGTAAACTAGGGTGGTAGGGTGGTGCTAGGGAGACGTATGTCTCTTTCTCTGCAAGTGGGTGCTTGTAGAATCTAAAGGTTGGTGCCTTCATTTAGTTGGTGCTGAAGTAAAAAGGAAGTCGGTGCTTCCACCCCGTGGGTGCTGGGATTCTGTGGGAGTTGGTGCTCTCAGCCAGTTGGTGCTGGCAATCAGAGGTTGTAGCCTCTATGAGTTGGTGCTCATAAAATATTAGATGTAACGAAGTTGAAGCTTGCTGAACATCTTAAGAAGACGAGGTTTTTTACCTGGTTGGGTTTCCTCTTGAAAAATCTGTGTCTCGTACTTGTGAATGAATGCTGTGTGTGATTGCTGTTCTTTATACTATCTGTTTTATGTTTATAACTCTGGATTTCACAGTAGAGACTCACTGCCACTAAGATTAATGATTCAAAGTTAAAAATGAGAGTAAATGGTTAATAATCTAAACTAACTGATTCACCCCCCCCTCTCAGTTAGTTCATACCTGTAAAAATTATGGTTATTTTTTAGAAAATTATCAAGTCGAGAAATCTCATTATTGATCTTGATCTCGTTTTATTATTATGTTTTATGGCTCTCCCTCTAAAAAACATAACTACTGCTCATATGAAGTCATGATTCTTGATGATGGTTCATGATATTTTGGATTTCATCATGCCAATTCGACTAAGGGATTGTAAATTTCATCATGCAAACAAATTTTGTGGTTTTTCTTAAATTTTTTTGTTGTTATAAATATTTTTACCAAATGTTGAATTAAACTTATTGAGTCTCATCTTGGTTGATTAATTCTTTTTTGCATTGAAGAAACTTGTCTCTAAAATTGTCTGTTTTCGTTGGTAAAACCTAAATCATGCATTAAATGCTTTGGAGTTTTTGTTGTTCAATGAATTTTGCATGTGTCAATTATAGAGTTCTATTTAACTTTAACATCTAGTAGTTTCAGTATTTTATAGTTTTGTATTTTCTTTCCATGAAGATTCAATGCACAAGTTATAGTGAGATAATGTGATAATTCAATGAAAACTCCCTAACATTGGTCTGTAAAGGTCTACATTTGTTCGCCAAATTGCTTGCCAACTTTCAACATTTGTAATTTTTTGAAGGTCAAAGACTAGAGCTTATCTCTATTGCTTTCTCTTTTGAAAAATCCTATTCAACAAACAAAGTATTTGGGATAGAAGATATATAAATCACTATTTTCTCATCTCAATGAAAATGAAATCCATTCAGCTCGAAGAACTGGCTTGTTCTCACGTTGATATATTTCTTTTACTTGGTAAATCAGATCAAGGTAAACAATTTCAATTCGGTCAAATGAATAAACTAAATAAAGATCAACATTCACAAGTGTTGCATGGTCAAACCTTGAGAGTTTTAAGTTTCCTATTTGAAATTCAATTCAGAACAAAGGCGAGTTAATATTGGAAAGTTTTAATACCCTTCGCTTCTTAACGTAAAAGTGAAGGCAAGGAATAATTGCTATGTATCTTACCTTTGTTTAGACCTATTCTCAAAACTCTTCCAATATTTCAATGTGGTTGTCCATTTTCTTGTTGAATAGATCCGTGTAGAGTCTTTTATTATATCAACGTTTTAATATTTTATTTCATATAGTTTTTGGGGTGCACAATTAATAACTTTTTATATTTTATTATTCTTTGCTGACCAAAGAATATTGTCATTGATATGCATTGCTTTTTCATGATGCATTAATAAACTCAACCAATGCCAATTTTTTAATTAGAAAATAGTTTAACCATCTTATTGAATAATATTTTCACTTTTTTCTCATTTTGAATCTAATGATGGTCATTTGTTCGAGCCAATATCATCGTAGTCGATGTAGAGAAAACCCTACAATGGATGTTACTACAATCAATGTCTTTGCATGTAAATATGATTTTTCTCATTGCACACAACATCCTACATGCACCCTCCACCTGGAATGGAATTTATGTTTGTATTAGTTTTCCTTTCTGTAACATCCCGCTCTAGCGCACTTATAAAACTTATTCTTTGAGGACACTTGCTCGCAAGTGATCTGGATTTTTATGATGATAAAACATTTATCCTTGATGATGATGCGTTATGATAGATGACATGATGTTTTACTTCTTTGACACAAACAGGTGCTATTGACTCAGTTTTATTGAGTGTGCAGGGTTTTTGACCTGGAGGATGCAGAGGCATCGACGGAACCCTTGGACACCAGATTGAGTCAGGGAGTGTGCTATTTGAGTTGATTTATTTACCATGATATTTTATTGATTTGATGATATGTTGTTGACATGTTCTGACATAATGGTTGATGATGCAGGCTGACGATAGCTTGCCGACCAGACTCACATATGGAGTAAAGGGGCCACACACGATTTCCAGAGAGGTTGAGGGAGAGGTGTGGACAACAACCCTGCCACAACCTACTAGCACTCCCACCGTGGCACGAACTGTAGGTTAACGATTACCTAGTTCGAGAGGATCCACGATACCGTGAGGGAAGACTGCGACATTCGCTCACGATGATTCTAAGGGGCGCGCAATAAGGCAACGGCCTTATTCCTTAGAGCCCTTAGTCTCCCACAAGTTCACCTAGCGTAGTGTTGACTCCGGGGGTTATATATGTCTACCAATCAGACAATTTGGCGAGTGGCACCCTTGGAGCACGTGGTGCATCCTGAAGGGCACGTCATGAAAAAGAAACACAAGTTGGCGAGTGGCACCCTTGGAGCACGTGGTGCATCCTGAAGGGCACGTCGCACAACAGAAACAAACGAGGCGAGTGGCACCCTTGGAGCATGTAGTGCGTCCTGAAGGGCACGTCGCATTGATGATGATGATGAGACAAACCTAGATGACCCTAAGACCTTAACGCCTTAAGAAATTCTCAAAAACGACTCCCCAAATTAATTGTCGCTCAGTTCAAATATAAACCTCAATTTAAAACATCTCTAAGATAAAATTTTGTTTAGCCTTAAGAAAAAGACCCTACAAAAATAAACATAAGGATGTAATCTAAAACCCTCCTAAGTAATAGTTAAAGTCTTTGTAAATTTAGGGGGGGGGGGGGTAAAGTGAAGAGAGCGATAAATTAATTAAAATCCATGGTTTTAATTGTAAAAAGGAATGAAAATTAAATAACGTGTGAGAGCATAAAAGTTATGAATTTAAAAATATAATGAAAGGATTAATTAGCACATTTATCTTTTTGGTTTTAAAAAAAAAGAGGAATAAATAATAGAAATAGGGAAACTTGTAATAAAGGAAACATAATAAAGGAAAGTAGGGGACATAGGGTAAAAAGCAAAAAGAAATCAGCTATTAAGGACTTTCTAAAACGAACTAAATTTAGCAACTTCATTTTAGGGAAAGTTATTAAAAGCATGTAAGGGGATCTAGGAACACCTAGGAGTAATTTTAGGAGTGACTCTAGGTGGGTGAGGGAAATGAGTCTTTTAATTTTTTTAAAGAAAATAATTTTGGAGAAACGTGGGGAATGAGTGACACTTGGACGATAGAGATTTTTTAGAGGATTGTCATTAAAACTTAAATTAATAGTGATTTAGGGAAAGTAGGTGGGTCTCAAATTTCTATAAAAGAAGGGGAAGATGAGGAAGTAGGGGATGAACGGTTAGCGTAACGTTACGCTGCCAGATTGTGGCTTGACTGATTGCTTATGAGGAGTTTGTTTTTTCTCAGCTCGGATTGGAGTGGTAGCTCAGCCTTGCAAGGCGAGCTGAGAAGCTAGACTTATCTTCTGGAAATTGTGTGGCCCCTTTGCGGCTTGGGGGGCTAAGGGGGAAGCAGAGTACCCCTAGCGATTGGCTGGGAGGTACTGGTGAGGTCTCTACAGTCGGCGAGCAGGAGCAGCACGGTGCGGGAGCAGCTCGGAGCGCGCAGACATCATCGAGGCGGGCGTAAGGCAACGGTATGCTCATGTGTTTAGTAGAGTAGATTGCCTAGTTATTTTCTTCGGTGATTATGATGTATTATTGTAAAGATGTTGCTTCAGCTGTTGTAATTGGTTTTTGTATGCTACAGTGATATTGTTTCTGGTAAACTTTTGTTTGGGTAAGATGTTCTGAAATGTTGGTTCTGGCGATCTCGTTTGCCGGATATTTTATGGGATTAAAACTTGGAATGGCAATCCGCTCTGGCTTTCGCCCTGGCACTTTTGTTGGGCATTTTTTTTATTATCTCTAAGACCCGTTGATCTGGTGTTTAGATCTGGCTTTCGTTTGTATGAGCGTTGGGCAATTTTTTTATTTTATTTATCCTTCGATCCGTTGATGAATTCGTTGTCATGGTATTGGATTTCGTTGGGCGTTTCTGGAATTGTTTGACATCTCTGTTTTTATTATTGAATCCCCATATGTGGACTGGTCCTGGACAACGTTTTTGGTCTTGTAGTTGTTGCTGTGGTAACATAGTGACTTCTCCTTCATTGTTGAGTAAACTGCTAATGATTCTAACAGAAATCCCTTCTACCTTGAACTAGACCCTCGAGGGATCGACAGTAAATTGTTGTAATGTCTCTGGCATTTAGTTTTTCTGCATTCCAGTTGAACTTGGATTTTTTTTTCCCATGAAGCAAATCATGAGAGTTCTCAGCCGAAAGGTAACTAGCGATTGCCCAGCAAGGGTAGCGCTCGTGGGCGATTTGTGTTTGGCGATTTTATCATGATTCGTTCTCTGTGGGAGAAATCATTGACTGTGGGCGTTTCATTTTGTGGGCATTGTGTTTCATAAAGATTACTGTCATTTCATTTATAAACTTACCGTCATTCGTTTTACAATTTACTGTCCGTCCTTTTTTTTTTTAAACTATTGTCATCTCGTTTGTACATGACTGGAAAATTCGTCTTGGGCATCCTGTCTTTATTTACCGTGGGCATTCATATTTATTTACGGGCTGGATCCGTGGGGGCATCCATAAATGTCGTGGATAAATTGTTTTAATTCTCGTGTTGGTTAATTTTTTTTTTCTTGGCGTTTGGTCGCTGCGTTGGTGTTTTAATTCTCTGTGTTTTCGTTTTTATCGCCAAGTTACCCCGTTTTATCTCTCTGCAATTGATGTTGTAATCACTCTGCGATTTGGCGGAGGATACCCCACACCTTCCGGCTTTTAAGACTGTGCGTTCGACGTTTAATTCCTGTGCGACTGTGGGGAGAGATGTTCTGCGTTTTGCTATTTAACCTCTACGTTTTTCCATTCACTACTCTGCGTTTTGTTGACCTCTATCTGCTAACCTTTTAATAGCCTTCCCTCCGCGTTCCTCTTAACTCAATTTATGATTGCTTCTCCATTGGCTTGGCGTGTTGATCTACCTTTACGCCTGTTGCTGCGGGCGAGGTATTTAATTCCCAGCTCCTGTCATGGACAACGAACTGCCAGGAGACCGAGTTGTCCCAACGTTTATTCTTCCCCACAATAGTTTGGATTCTAGCTATTAAATCCGCATTTTATTTATTATGTTTTTCTCTTCGTTTTAATAAAATATTTAGAATTTATATATAAATGAAAAAGGAAATCACGTTTCCAACTCTCCCAAATAGGAGATATCCTCTGGATCACCTCACCGAAACCTATCATATTTATGGTTATTAAATTAAAATTTTAAAGCTATAAACTATTTTCCAGAATCACTAGGAATAAAGGGTAATATATATATAGTAACACAGGTTATTATATGTTATGATTTACAAGGAATTATGTCTGCAATCTGATATACATTGTGACTTTCATCATGATTTTCGTGTATCCTCGTTATTTTATTTGCCATGTAGGTTAAGGAATGTATTATAAAGGAATGTTAAAGTAGTGTAATGTTCATCTTAATGCTAATGTTCATAAGTAATGTTAACGCTTATGTGGTCATCGTTTCATGGCATTCATAAAGTAATTGTTATAGATAACCTATAAGGGGTAAGGTGATAGTCCTTTTTGTGGTAATAATATTAGTATCAATGCCATGACTTTAATCCATGAAGGATTGATGTCTACTCATGGGTTTATCTCATATATTTTATACATGAAAAGGGGAGGGGTATGTTTTTACATACATAGGATAAATGTTAAATTTATTGCACTAGGTAATGTTGTAGTTATCAAATTCTTATTTTCTTTTATATTTATTCTTTACACCTCCTATATTTATAACTTAATGTAAGGTCGAAAGGTAATGTGAATGTGATTTATTTGCAAGGTTGTTGATAAGAGATATTGTTTTTATCATTTTAAGGTAAGGTGGTTGAAGGTTGTTGAATTTGTTAACATATAAAAATGCAAGGTCCTTAAACTAAGTACAATTGGTCCTTATGATTTGGTATTAAGGAATTGCCATTAATTGTTCTTACATTATTTTTAGGAGTAGATTGACAACTTGTGAACCAATGGAATTTTACAAGTAGTAACAGATCGGTAAATAATGCTAATTGAGTCATGGATACTGCCTCGTTCTAAGGATGGTTGGTTGTTGTCTAAATCCCTTCGGATTTGCGCTTTCTGTAGAGTCGGTGGTTGTTCTTAATTATTGTTGTACTTGGTTGAGTCTTTGAGTATGGGGTCAGTCGTGTCGGGCGAGATATAGCCACCTCCATGTAGCTTTAGTATATATGTCTGTGTGATTATTTTTCTGTGTAAGGAATCCAGTGCCGTATCAAGAGTCTCAGGCCCTCTAAAGGCAGGGTTTCCACTCTTGCGACACACCTGACAGAGATTACTAGTTTCTGCCTGAGCAGTCGGCCAGGAGCCTATCTTACATTCTCTCTCTCCGGAGCAGAGAACTAATATTAAACGCCTTTCTTTCCTGTGAAGAAATAGTAAAATCTACTACTATGGATTCTTCCTTCTGTGTTCGTACTGTGCATAACCCAATGTGCCATTATATTCTTGTGGTTACCTGTTGTGCACCTTATGTCTATGGACGTTTATTTCTTGTTGTTACTGTTGTACGTCGTATGTCGTCTTGTGGTGTTCGTCTTGCTTGCGTCTTGTTCGTAGTCGGGTTACTAGTTTCTGCCTGAGCAGTCGGCCAGGAGCCTATCTAACCTTCTCTCTCTTCAGAGCAGAGGACTAAGATTAAACGCCCTACTTTCCTGTGCAGAAATAGTAAAATATACTGTTATGGATTCTTCCTTATGTATATGTCGTTTATATGCTTGCAATTACTTGTTGTGCACCTTATGTCCTCTTGTTGTGATCATCGTGGTTGCGTCTTGTTAGTCGTCGGGTGGCAACGTAGAGTCAAGTATGTATGTTACCTTTTTACACGCGTGCACACACTTTAATCAAAAAAAAAAATTCACCTGTTAAAGAGTCGTGGTCGTAACCAAGGAGTATGTTACACTTTCTCCTTTTCTATCGAAGCTCCAAGCTCAACCCATTGTTTTTCCATTGTGTAGAATGCATAGATCATTATTGTTTTGAAGAATGGTATTTACACATACAAATATACCTTGAAAAATTCACAGGGTTATGTGCTAAAAGGACCATGTTATACCTTCCTCTTCTCAGAGGGAGAACACTTTGGTTATGAGTGGAAACCAAATTTGGTTATGAAAAATGAAATGCAATTAGTATGTAAATGCAACATGTAATATAAAATGCAACTACATAAACCCTATCCAGGAGAAACAATAAGGGTTGGAAATACAACTTACAGCAAGGGGAAGAGTTCATTGCCACCATCATAAATGAACCTATGTTAAATCCTCCCAAACTCACTCTTGAAGTGGAAAGACTTAAATGTTGGGAACACTTCTCTATCACAAAACCAACAATCTAAATGAACCAAATTAGTGACACAAAACAAGAGAGAATAGTCTACTATTAATGCAAATGAATAATTATAGATTCTATGCAATTAACAATGATATACAAACTACTAAGAAGGTCCCCATTTGTAACAACCCAACCTGGCATAAGCAAGTTGGGTGATTGTCATTTAGTGAAAAAAAACTTTTTTTCTTCAACTCAGAAAAAATAATTCATGAAGAACATTACCTCTAACTCTTAATATTTTAGAGTAAGAACACAAAAACTAGCAATGAAAAAACATTTAGTGACCCTTTACTTATTTGAAATCCAATCCTTGACAATGTCAATGGTGTCAAACAACCTTCAACTCCAACAATAATAGTCGGGGGAATCACACTCTATGGTCAAATTTCCTCCCAACCAATGCAAGCATTCATAACAAGTGATTTCTCTTGAGTAGGGATTTAGATCAATGACAACACAAGGGTTCACTCAGCTAAGGGTATAGTCAACGATAATCACTATGTCCAAGAAAGGGTAGTGATTTTCCACAATCTGAAACCGATATAAGAAGTGGTGTGGTGAAGAGACTTCTAGATATAACACTAGCTTTATTCTTCGGTTTCTAGTGTGCAACAACTCTACCCACTACAACTTCGGTACCACAGTATCTCCAAAAGTGGAGTTCTTCTTCCAAACATTTCCAAGAAAAAAAATGGGCTTTAGTACCATCCTCAGGATAGGTACACCCCTAGCCTCCTCTGTTGAACAAATAATTGTCATTGATGTCAAAGGTAAGTATTCAAATATAAATATTCAAAGGAAAGATAACTTCAACAAATACAAAGTGGAAGTGGAGTAGAAATGAAGTGACGTGAAAGTGGATTAAGTGTGAAGTTATGTGAAAGTGGATTAAACATGAAGTTATGTGAAAGTGGATTAAAAAGTAAAAGTGGATTAAACATGAAGTTATGTGAAAGTGGATTAAAAAGTAAAAGTGAATTAAAGACTGAAAATGGAGTAAAAATGCACATGGTATTTACACATGGTTTTAAAACCCATGGTGGTATTTTTCTCATGGCATGTTGAAAAGTAAATTAAAAAAAGGGAAATCAATTATTTATTTAATGAAGGTCATGTCTTTTCAAATGTTCATGAATTTTCATGTAGAGTTAAAGGTAAAATATAAAAGAAAAAGAGGATTGTGAGAAATATGGCGTGGGTGAAGAGACAAAATATAATAATAATAATAATCTATTTTTAAGGTCACGGCCAAGCCAACACACCAAATTGGTGTATGAGACCCCCTTGTTTGTGGGACATATGAGAATATAATATGAGAAAAGATTAAATATTATTTAAAAAGGAGAGAGTGGTGAAGTATGTGACGATCCAACTAATAGATTTTGTGAAAGAGGGAGGAGCAAGCCCTGAGCAGATTTGAAGAAAGAAAAGGGAAAAATTGTCCAGCTGATATGGAAATAGCACAAGTAGAGAGCATTGAGCAAATCAGGTGAAATCATAAGTAACGAGCGTAGAGCATATTTGGTGAAGACAAAAGCAAAAAAAAGACCAGTGAAGGAAATGCATATGAAGAATTTGCAAACTTATAAGCAAATTGGTGCCTATAAAACAAACAATTGTGGGGATTGGTGTCTCTAATAGGTCGGTGCCTACAAACAACAGAGGGGATCGATGTCTCCAGTAGCTCAGTGCCTACAAACAACAGAGGGGATCAATGTCTCCAGTAGGTTTGTTCCTACAAATATTTGTAAGAGTAGGTTGGTGCCTACAAATTTATAAAAAATAACCTTTTGTGGTTTCTCTCAAAAGGGTTTCCACATAAAATATTGTGTCTTCTAGTTTTTAAATTTATGTGATTACTTCATTATGGTTTATGAATGTTAAAAAAATTATAGACTTATATTGATTCACCCCACCTCTCAGTATAAGTGTTAAGGTCCTAACCCGCACATAGGTAGATCAATGTATTCGGATGTAATATAGGTCAATATTAATAAGACCTTTCAATAAAACATAATAAGGCGGATGTAAGAAGACCTAATAGAAGATTCCACTTCTAGAAGGATATTTCTCTAGATGCTTCTCTTAATAGACACATTTAGTATGAATAAGGGTCGAGGGTATGAAAACCCTAGCTCAGAGATTATTGTAACAGAGCGCTGCTCGACTGGAGGTTGCCCCCTCAAAGAGGCCCGTGAACATTGCTATCTGAATCAAAGTGTTGTTTCTGTTGCTATTTCGTATATCATTTCTGTGTATTGTGAAGATTATGCTGGATATTTTACTGTTATTCTATCATTTCTAGCATTTCATTTCTGTTCTGCATATTTTACATATCTGGTATCTTGCAAGTGGTATCAGAGCACTTTCCTTGGCATAAATTGTGGGTATTTTTTTCCAGGGTAGAGATGTATTCCAACGTATTTAAGCCACAGAGATATGTCGTTACGCACATAAACCCGCGGTTGAGGGATTCATACACGCAGGAAATACAAGTTGTTCTTAAGCACACATCTGTTGGCCACCCTTGTAACCCTTGTTGGTACCCCTTCGAGTGGTAGCGCATCAGACAACACCTGTGTACGGATCGACCTAGATTTCCTGAAGCCCTCTTTAGATAAACCTATCGGCCACCGGACTGCTATAGTGTCACCGAGAACAACACTCGGGAAGATACTCTCTAGTACCTGGGTAGTTGGGTAGTACGGCTAAGGGTACGGTCTATCCTCCTTAGTTAGTGCCCTGAGATATTGGGCCGAGTACTACTGTTGGACCCTACACGTATATCAGAGAGCTATAGCACAGGGCAAACCCTTGTCTGTAGAACCCTTGAATGCCTAACCCTTGGGGAACATAAACAACAACATAAACAAATTAAACCAGCGAGATCTATTGGCGCGCATCTGTGTTGGCGTTGCTAAGTAAATACTCTTTGGTTCAACATTTGGGGATTTCAGCACTGCAACATTCTTCAGATCAAAGTATAACCCCGCAGCTGTAAAAAA
>ML784552.1:413871-446198 GCA_009831015.1 Picea engelmannii | reverse complement strand
TGCATGGTGTATTGTGGTGTATTGGTGTAACTCTTATACTATTGTTCATTGCTCATTGGATATAATTGAATGGTTTAAGTATAAGTTGGAAAAGGTTTTTAAATTGTACTGGATACTGATTCACCCCCCTCTCAGTATCAACATTAATACCCTTCGCTTCTTAACTTAAAAGTGAAGGCAAGGACTAATTGCTATGTATCTTACCTTTGTTTATACCTATTCTCAAAACTCTTCGAATATTTCAATGTGGTTGTCCATTTTCTTGTTGAATAGATCCGTGTAGTCTTTTATTATATCAACGTTTAGTATTTTATTTCATATATCAACAATTAATAACTTTTTATATTTTATTATTCTTTGCTGACCAAAGAATGTTGTAATTGATATGCATTGTTTTTTCATGATGCATTAATAAACTCAACCAATGCCAATTTTTTAATTAGAAAATAGTTTAACCATCTTATTGAAAAATATTTTCACTTTTTTCTCATTTTGAATCTAACGATGGTCATTTATTCGAGTCAATATTATCGTAGTCGATGTAGAGAAAACCCTACAATGGATGTTACTACAATCGATGTCTTTGCATGTAAATATGATTTTTCTCATTGCACACAACATCCTACATGCACCCTCCACCTGGAATGAAATTTATGTTTGTATTAGTTTTCCTTTCTCCTTTTCTATCGAAGCTCGAAGCTCAACCCATTGTTTTTCCATTATGTAGAATGCATAGATTATTATTGTTTTGAAGAATGGTATTGACACATACAAATATACCTTGGAAAATTCACAGGGTCATGCGCTAAAAGGACCATGTTAGACCTTCCTCCTCTTAAAGGGAGAACACTTTGGTTATGAGTGGCAACCAAATTTGGTTATGAAAAATGAAATGCAATTAATATGTAAATGCAACATGTAATATAAAATGAAACTACATAAACCCTATCCAGAAGAAACGATAAGGGTTAGAAATACAACTTATAGCAAGGTGAAGAGTCCATTGCCACCATCAGAAATGAACCTATGTTAAACCCTCCCAAACTCACTCTCAAAGTGGAAAGACTTAAATGTTGGGAACACTTCTCTATCACAAAACCAACAATCTAAATGAACAGAATTAGTGACACAACACAAGAGAGAATAGTCTACTATTAATGCAAATGAATAATTAGAGATTCTATGCAACTAACAATGATATACAAACTACTAAGAAGGTCCCCATATGTAACAACCCAACTTGGCATAAGCAAGCTGGGTGATTGTCATTTAGTGAAAAAAAACTTTTTTTCTTCCACTCAGAAAAAATAGTTCATGAAGAACATTACCTCTAACTCTTAATATTTTAGAGTAAGAACACAAAAACTAGCAATGAAAAAACATTTAGCGACCCTTTACTTATTTGAAATCCAAGCCTTGACAATGTCAATGGTGTCAAACAACCTTCAAATCCAACAATAATAGTGGGGGGAATCACACTCTATGGTCAAATTTCCTCCCAACCAATGCAAGCATTCATAACAAGTGATTTCTCTTGAGTAGGGATTTAGATCAATGACAACACAAGGGTTCACTCAGCTAAGGGTATAGTCAACGATAATCACTATGTCCAAGAAAGGGTAGTGATTTTCGACAATTTGAAACCGATATAAGAAGTGGCGTGGTGAAGAGACTTCTAGATATAACACTAGCTTTATTCTTCAGTTTCTAGTGTGCACCAACTCTACCCACTACAACTTCGGTACCACAGTATCTCCAAAAGTGGAGTTCTTCTTCCAAACATTTCCAAGCAAAAAAATGGGCTTTAGTACCATCCTCAGTATAGTTAGACCCCTAGCCTCCTCTGTTGAACAAATAATTGTCATTGATGTCAAAGGTAAGTATTCAAATATAAATATTCAAGGGAAAGATGACTTTAAGAAATACAAAGTGGAAGTGGAGTAGAAATGAAGTGACGTGAAAGTGGATTAAGTGTGAAGTTACATGAAAGTGGATTAACATGAAGTTATGTGAAAGTGGATTAAAAAGTAAAAGTGGATTAAACATGAAGTTATGTGAAAGTGGATTAAAAAGTAAAAGTGAATTAAAGAGTGAAAGTGGAGTAAAAATTCACATGGTATTTACACATGGTTTTAAAACCCATGGTGGTATTTTTCTCATGACATGTTGAAAAGTAAATTAAAAAAAAGGGAAATCAATTATTTATTTAATGAAGGTCGTGTCTTTTCAAATGTTCATGAATTTTCATGTAGAGTTAAAGGTAAAGTATAAAAGGAGAAGAGGATTGTGAGAAATATGGTGTGGGTGAAGAGACAAAATATAATATTTACATATGAGAATATAATATGAGAAAAGATTAAATATTATTTAAAAAGGAGAGAGTGGCGAAGTATGTGACGATCGAACTAATAGATTTTGTTAAAGCGGGAGGAGCAAGCCCCGAGCAGATTTGAAGAAAGAAAAAGGAAAAATTGTCAAGCTGATATGGAAAAAGCACAAGTAGCGAGCATAGAGCAGATCAGGTGAAATCAGAAGTAATGAGCATAGAGCATATTTGGTGAAGAAAAAAGCAAAAAAAAGACCAGTGAAGGAAATGCATATGAAGAACTTGCAAAATTGTAAGCAGATTAGTGCCTACAAAACAAACAATTGTGGGGATTGGTGTCTCTAATAGGTCAGTGCCTACAAACAACAGAGGGGATCGATGTCTCCAGTAGCTCAGTGCCTACAAACAACAGACTCCAGAGGGGATCAATGTCTCCAGTAGGTTTGTTCCTACAAATATTTGTAACAGTAGGTTGGTGCCTACAGATTTATAAAAAATAAACTTTTGTGGTTTCTCTCAAAAGGGTTTCCACGTAAAATATTGTGTCTTATAGTTTTTAAATTTATGTGATTGCTTCATTATGGTTTATGAATGTTAAAAAAATTATAGACTTATATTGATTCACCCCACCTCTTAGTATAAGTGTGTGCTCAAAAATTGGTATCAGAGTTGGTTCCTTCGGAAATAGTCTAGCCATCAAAAGATAGATATCGAGAGAAAACATGTCTGATCAGGAAGGTTTATCTTCAAACAAGGCTCTGTTGTTTGACTAAACAAACTATGCCTTATGGAGTATAAGGATGTGAACATATATAATGGCCCTTTTTTTGATATTTGTAACATCTCACTCTGGCGCACTGAGTGAACTTATTCTTTGAGGACACTTGCTCGCAAGTGATCCAGATTGTTATGTTATTAAAACTTTTGATCTTGATTTGAGGTGTTATGGGATGATGACATGTTGTTTTACCGCATCGACATAGACAAGTGATATTGACTCGGTTTTACTGAGTGTGTAGGATTATGGACCTCGAGGATGCAAAGGCATCAATGGAATCCCTTGGACTCCGGATCGAGTCGGGGAGTTTACGATTGGGGTTTGATTGTTTTACTGTGATTTTAGTGCTTTTGATTAGATGAGGTGATGTGGATGTATTCTAACATGATTTGTTGATGATGCAGGCTGACGATAGCTTGCCAACCAGACTCACATGTCGAGTAAAGGGGTCACGCACGAATACCAGAGATGTTGAGGGAGAGTTGTAGACAACAGCTCTGCCACAACCTACTAGCACTCCCGTCGTGGCTCGAACTGTAGGTTAACAATTACCTAGTTTGAGAGGACCCATGATGCCATGAGGGCAGACTGCGACAGTCGTTCATGATGATTCTAAGGGGCGCATAATAAGGCAGGGGGCCTTATTCCTTAGAGGCCCTTACTCTCCCACAAGTTCACCTGGCGGAGTGTTGACTCCAGGGGTTATAGATGTCTACCAAGTCAGTCAAGAGGCGAGTGGCACCCTTGGAGCACGTAGTGCATCCTGAAGGGAACGTCACGCAAAGGAAACATATTAAGGCGACTGGTACCCTTGGAGCACATAGTGCATCCTGAAGGGCACGTCATGCAAAGGAAACATATTAAGGCGAGTGGCACCCTTGGAGGACCTAGTGCGTCTTGAAAGGCACGTCGCGTTGTTGATGATAGAATAATGAACCTAGATGGCCTTAGGATGAATAACGTGTTAAGTATTATTAAAACAAATTCCCTAATTAAATGTCGCCCAATACGAAAATTTAAGGTTTAAGTCTAAACTATGCTAGTGGTAAAATTTTATCTCTCTAGAAAATAATAATAATAAAAATAAAAACCACATGAATAATAATTATGATCTTCGTTAAATCTTGTAACATGAAGGAAGTAAGAAATTAATTGTTTCAAAAAAAAATCTATTGGATTAAAGTTAAAAAAGGGAATTAATTGTTTTATTACTTTGATAATTTAAAATATACTAATTAAATAAGAAAAGGGAAAAAGGGTTAATTTCCACACCCGCCTTTTTGAATTCTAAGTAAAAAGGGGAAGAGGGAAAATCTAAAATATTAGGAAACTAGGAAAAGAGGTAAACATAAAAAGGGAAAAAGGGGAACTTAAGGGAAAAAGCGGAAAGTCAAACTTAGTAAAGAATCTACCATTTAAGAGCTTTCTAATTTAAACTGAATTAGCAATTTAATAATAGGGAAAGCCTTTAAAACCTGTAAGGGAATTTGGGGACACCTAGGAGTGATTCTAGGAGTAACTCTAGGTGGGTGAGGGAAATAAGATAATTAATTAATTAAAGAAATTAAATAATGGAGGAATGTAGGGGATGGTGGACACTTGTACGAAGAAGAATTTTTCATAATTTATTTTTAAAATTTTAATTAAATGAGATTTTAGGAAAGAAAGGAAGTTCGAAACTCTATATAATGAAGGAGGGAGAAGGATGAAGGACCATCTTCTGTTTGCGTAACGTTACACTACAAAAATATCTACTTGACTGACTTACTTGTGGGAGTTGGGATACCTAGCTCGGTGAGGAGTGGTAGCTCGGCCTTGCGAGGCCAGTTGGGAGTTAGTCGAAATCTCTGGATAGTGAGTGTGTGGCCCCTTTGCGGCTCGGGGGGCTAAGGGGGAAGAAGAGTACCCTAGCATTGGCTGAGAGGTACCGGTGAAGTCTCGACGGTCGGTGAGAGGGAGTTGCATGGAGCGCACTGGATGTCATTCGGAGTGGGCGAATAGGCAACAATATGCTCTCTTCATTTTTGTATGGTAGAATGTATTAGGACTTATGCTTGGATCTGCTTATTTAATGGAAAGGTAAAATGATGTTTTTTTTTAAATTGGTGACTGAAACCTTCCTTAGCTTAGCTCGATGGTTGTTGACTCCCATGGCCTTCATTTTCCCACATGTCTAGACCACCTTGTTGTGTTGATTGTGTCCTTCGTGGTTTCTTAGCTTTCATCCCTAGCTCGCCAGTCTTCGCCTGAGCAGTCGGCCAGGAGCCTGATCTACAGTCATCGCCTTAGCGTTAAAAGACCTATGGATATCAACACCTTGCTTTTCTATGTGAGGATGGTGAGCGTAGGACGTTCCTGTCAACCATCTACCTCTGTCATTTACCCCTGATTGATTGAGGGTCCTTGCACCTTATTATGTGGAGAAAATCTGTCCTTGTTATCATTCATATTTCCTTAATTTTTAACTCTTCATTTTTATTTTATCTGGTGTACTCCTTGCCGGTATATGGCTTGCGTTTTTATATAAAGAAGTCATTCCATCCTTGGATAAAATGCTCTGGCGATTTTCCACCTTAAGACCATAGCCATAGCTTGAGTACCTGGCGAGTTGGGCCTTTTAGTTGTTTGCATTTCATTTTTTATTCCATTACGTTTTACACTTGCTGAGACCGCCCTTGTTGCTGGATAAGGATGCCTTTTTGCCCAAGCATTACCTGGCGATTTTGCCCATTTTCCCGAACTGCGATTTTCCATTCTTGGGATCGAAATCGTTGCTTTTAACCTCAATGTTTTACCTGAAAATCTCTGCGATTTGGCCAATCCCAACACAGATCTTTGCCTTAATTTATCCAACGATTTTTGCTCCTGTGCATTAATTTATCTGTGCATTTCGACTGTGTAGAACCGCGATTTTATATTCCCAACTAGTGGTGAGTAATGTACCCCGAATTCATTTAATGGCCTACGATTTCAATTCATGGCATTTGTGATTTTATGTAATGACAATTGTGAATATATTAAATGGAAATGAAATCGTGTTAAATGGCATGAGACGACAATTTATTTAATGACAACAATTTAAATTTATTCTATAGCAGTGAATTTTTATACTCATCTATGTCTATGGTTGAATAGTAATTTTGACAACAATCTTCATGTATGAAAGCCAGTTATTTCTGTCATGTATTTTTGGGCAGCATTGATAGCATTGATACAAGGGATTTACGTTTCATTCATTCATGTGGCTGTAAGTTCATGATTTTTAATGGCAGCAAAATGTCTTGAAGGATTGCGCTTTCCTGTGGTGTGTAGCCACATTGTAAACTGCTGGAGTTTTAGCCGCTTAGCATTCCATTTTTATATTTGGTTAATAGAGCGATTTACGCAGTAAACTGAGTTTGTAAGGTCATGGAGTTAGCATTTGGTAGCACCACGATTGGGGAAGTGTAGTCTGAGATTTGCGCCCAACAGTTGTAGGTTTAAATTTTCCTTAATTTATGCACAACTATTATCTCCCTAGATCGTGGAGGGTGACCTCTCTAATTATGCCCAACAATAATTATATTTGTCATTGTTGTTCCTAACTTGTGACCCAACGAATTCCGGGAGGAGATCCCAACGATTGTTTTTTACCCGACCTTGACCGCAACTGACTGGTCATTTGGGGCTAAGGGCAAATTTCAATGGCAAATTTTTTTACATTGTTGACTTCGACTCTGTCTTTAAAATGACAACTCTAGCCTCTAGCATTGACTGTGAGTTTGCGTGCGGCAGACGCTCACGTTTTTACCTTTAAGGGAATTTTCAATATGATTTTATTGTGTGTTGACTGCGACTCCTTACCTTGAATGGCTGCGACCAACTTGGACAACCTTATCTTGCTAGACAGTATCCCTTTTAAATAGATTTAAATTTTCATTAAATAGCATAGATGTGGCTTCCATTATAACTGCCTAACAACATTTAAATTCACATTGAATGACACTCATTTATTGACTACATCCACTTATAGAATTAGACAATAATTGCAACTTAATCATCGACAAATATTATATATGATGGACAACATGTTGTAAATTGATCTTGCCATTAGTGTTTTAATCCGTGATTTTATAAGTAGGATTTTTTTTTTGTTACTTTAATAACGATATATATATGTTGATATGGTCAAAATCGTTTGCACGGTTAAATTGATCAATTAGATTGGTTGGGTTGAATATTTAGGACTTTTCATTGTAGACAGCTTGGTCATTTAGTAAATTGAAGTCGGGTAAGATTTTTTTTTAATTGATGTGTAGTGCCCTTACCTTATAGATAGGTACTGTGCTGACAAACCTGTTGAATTGTTGAGTTCAGTATTGGCTCACCCTTGACAACACTTTTGTCCTTAGTAGCGTTACTTTAGTTACCCTTCACACCTAGACTTCTTGCTTAACTTGGGGCTTCTTGGTGGTCGTCAAGTCATTAATGGATTGTGCGTTTGTTGAGCGTCATCTTTTTCCATCTTGCCTACTTGTTGCCTGGGGGCATAGGTGTAGTCTTCCTCTCAGTTATTTCATCCCTTAGCGCGTTGGTTTTATTTTGAGACCCTTATCCAGATAGGTTATGATATGCCAGGGTTATTGTCGCACCTATTGCCAGGGAACGACATGATCCCTGATGAGGGGATTATTTCGCTTCCTATTGGATAGGGGCGACTGATAACTTGGCCGGAGGTTGTGCTACCCATTGTGGGAGCTTCTCATTGTAGTTGTTGGCGTTGTTCGATGTAGTCGTTTTGGCGTTGGGGTTGAACGCCTTCATGCGTTGGGTTGCACGCCATCGAGGTATTAAGGTTAACTGGTCGTCAAGGTTGTCGTGTCAGGACAAGGATGTTATCCCTTAGCTTGTAGGCGTGGTCATGTTGGGTCGGGTGGGTAGTCATTTCTATCTATTGTTTTACACATGTTTCACCCAATTGCTCCTCGTGATAGTGCGTGGAGTCATAGTTGTCTATTGATGGATCTACGTGTTGTGTTCATTGCTTGGTTGTGTGGTTCAATTGTTTTCATCTTTTCCATCCTGCAAAATTCAAAAAAAAATTTGCACTTCTGCCTTGTTGGTAGTCGTAACGATTGGGGACATTACAATATTTGACAGTCGATCATGGCTGGTTATACATCCCCAACAACTCCACCAACATATACGACCAGGAAAAAGGCTAGTGAAAATGATGCAAAAGCCATGAACACCATATTGTGTGGTCTGTTAGAATCAAAGTTTGTCAAAGTAATGCATTGCAAATCAGTGAAATAAATTTGGGACAAACTTCAAAACATCCATGAAGGCGATGACAAGGTCAAGAAGGCTAAGCTCCAAACTCATAGAAGACACTTCAAGAGTTTGAAGATGAAAGATGAAGAAAATGTTGCAACCTATCTCCTCCGTGTGGATGAAATTTTCAACACCGTCAAAGGACTTGGTGAAATAGTTCCAGAACCAATGATTGTGCAAAAGGTGTTGAGGTCACTCACCTTATGTTTTGATGCAAAAATTTCTTCGATTGAGGAAATAAAGGACCTTGATAAATTAACCATGGATGAATTTCATAAGATCCTCACTGCATATGAAATGAAGACTAAAAAGGAAAAACCATCAAAGAAAGAATCAACTCTCAAAGCCTCCAAGAAGATGAAGAAAAAAGAACACAAATCAAGCGATTGTTCCAATTATGAATCAGATGTAGAGGAAGCAAATTTTGTGAGAAAACTCAATAATGGATTTGAAAAATACAAAGGTAAGTTGGCCTTTAAATGCTTTAATTGTGGAAAAGTAGGACATTTTGTTGCTAAGTGTCCATATGCGAAAAACGAAAGCATTGATAAGGAAGAAGACTATAACATAAAGAAAAAACATCATCAACACAAAAATATTCATAAACAAGACAAGCATGAAAAGAAGAAGAACTCTTATAAGCAAAAGAAGGGCCTCTACTCAAAAGGGGTCAGTGACTTGTCTGAAGAAAATAATTCTGGTAGTGATAGAGAAGAAACTCTCTTTATGGCAATCAAAACAAATATTGATGAAGAAAAAGAAATGATGGATCCAGAAGAAGAGGAAAACACCGAAACACATGGAGAAGTGGATCTTGAATAAGAACCCATGTGTGCCTTAAGAGAAATAAAGAAGATGAGGAAAAATAATTTGAAACAAAAAGAGAATATGCAGAAATATGAATAATAGGATCGTGATTCAAAAGCCAAAATGTCACAAAGACTTGAAGAATAAAAAATATTATCATAATCCTAAAAGTTCAATTACAAGAGACAAGAAGGATAAAAGAAGTGGTGAGAATTCAACTGAAGGAAAATGAAGAAAATAGTGAGTAGTCAGAAGATGAACTCGTTTCCTTAAGAAAGGATTTTGAAAAGTCAACTGCTCAGTTGAACAAAAGCTTGAAGTTTGAAAAGGGTGCCAAAATCTTAGATCATATCATCAATTTTCAAAGGTCACCATTTATTAAGATGGGTCTTAGTTATGATACGAGTCAAATAACCACCAAAGAGGATCCAAAAGTTTTTGGGCCATCAAAGAAAGTAAATGAAGAAAAATATAAAAAACTTTGTTGATGTACTCAAAAGTTCCATTAGTGATGAAGATAACACGAAGAAAGAAAATAAATGGTAAAGTATAAAGGGAGAAGAGGATTGTGAGAAATATGGTGTGGGTGAAGAGCGAAAGTTTTATATTTACATATGGGAAAATATTGAATATTATTTAAAAAAGAGAGAGTGATGAAGTATGTGACGATTCAACTAATAGATCTTGTGAAAGCAGAAGGAGTGAGTGTAGAGCAGATATGAAGAAATAAAAAGGAGTGAGTGCTGAGATGATCTGGCAAAAGAAAAAGTAGCGAGCATAGAGAAGATTAGGCAAAAGAAAAAGTAACGAGCACATAGCAAGTAGACCAGCAAAGGAAATGCATATGAAGAACTTGTAAACTTGTAAGTAGGTTGGTGCCTACAAAACAAACAGTTGTGAGGATTGGTGTCTCCAATAGGTCGGTGCCTACATAAAGTAGAGGAGATCAATGTCTCCAGTAGGACAGTTCCTACAAACATCAGAGGGGATCAATGTATTTGACACGTTGGTGCCTACAAACATTTGTAACAGTAGGTTGGTGCCTACAAATTTATAAAAAGAAGTTTTTCTAGTTTTCTCCCAAAAGGGTTTCCACATAAAACATCGTGTCTTCTAGTTGTTACATTTATGTGATTGCTTCAATATGGTTTATGAATGTTAAAAAAAAAAGATAACCTTATATTGATTCATCCCCCCCCTCTCAGTATAAGTGTGTTCTCAACATTCTCTTTACCACTTAATTAATGTTATGAGTAGTCCTCGATTACTCTAATCACTGTCTCAACTTGGGTGACCCCTTTACCCTTCCTAATGCAAGGTAATTAAAAAAAAAATAATGTTGAAAACAAGACTCCTAGCAACACTCTCTATTCATGCAAACATAACCACAACCTCATTGTATTTCCTATCTACTGTAGATATTTATCTAGTCTAGAGTACCATGCTCTAGGAGCTTGTTTTAGACCATACAAGACCTTCTTTAATTTACACACATAATCTGTGTTCTCTGACAACTGAAATCCTTCTGGTTGTTCAATGTAGACTTCTTCTTCAAGTTCCCCATTCAGAAAATATGATTTTACATCCATCTGACACACTTTAATATTTTTGGAGCATGCATAAGCTAAAAGCAATTGGATTGCTTCCATTTTGGCAACTGGGGAAAATGTCTCTTCAAAGTCAATTCCTTCAACCTGTGCATATCCTTTACATACCAATATAGCTGTGTTCCTTGTAACCTGTCCATCTTCATTCAATTTATTCCTGTACACCCACATTGTGACGATCACATTCTTATCCTTTGGTCTAACCAAAAATCCACTGCACGCATGAATTTGTTATTAACCCTTTCCAACCGCACGATATTTTCAGCAGCCCACACTAATGGCCTAATCCGATTAGCCGGATGGGTATCTTTCAACCTCAATATCCACTCTTGTAATAAGTTTGGAAAATAATAGAAATATGCTTCATGTAAATCAGTAAACACATACCTCTATAGGTATTGGCACGGTGTATACCTAGAACCCTTATTATCTTTCCACGCGAACTCCAACTACTTTATCTCTAACCATCTTTCAATCTCTTGCTTCATAGGATTCCATGGCTTGAACATCCCTTTCTACCACTACATCTTCTTTACCAAACCCCTTCTTGGCTCTCCTTCTAATTTCTAGCTGGAAACAAAACCATTTGTTGGACGTATGGGCTAACCCAGGTTCTACCTTAGTTCTCCAACAAAACCCTTTTCACCATCGACCCTTATGGTAAACCAAAAGGCTACACCGCACACAGAGTGCACAACATAGTCTCACCCAAGATGGTTTATGGGTGACTGTAGGATGCAAGTGTCTGCATTCATGGAAGGGATTGGGGTTGTTCTTCTTACTTCTATTTCTACTTATCCATGCATTCTATCATACCATTCATTATAACTACTATTTCATTCATTATAATATTCATTCTACATACATATTTCTAGTGCGCGTTGTAATTTAAACCATTCATTAATCTAACCATTTAACCATAATTGCAGAAATAACAAAAACCATTCAAACACATTGCAACAAAGAGTTTTTATCATGGTTCACCCCCTAGGGGCTATGTCCACAAATATCTTCTTTTATTTCTTCTTCTTCATCAAAATGGTGTTGTGTGCATTACATCATAGAATAGTAGAGAGTAGTGAGGTAGACCAATGTCGCACCAAGATCCACATCTTGCGACCTGAACCTCAATTACATCAACTCCATCTGAGCTCCACAACTCTCAACGATACAAAAAACTCAAAACTCAAAAGGGACTCTCCAAAAGTAAGTTCTCTCCATGAAACACGATATGTTCAAAAAGGATATTACCAAAGATGCCTCAATCTACCTCATACATATTCTATTTATACTATAAAAATGGGTTAAAAAACCTTACAATATGACTCCAAAACCCTAACCCTAACATGGATAGGTTTTTCCACATCTGTGTCAGATTTTCGCAAATTCTATTGCACGCGCTGTTTTTTACATCGCAGTCTCACCCGAGATGGTTTATGGGTGAATGCAGGATGCAAGTGTCTGCAGTCATGGAAGGGATTGGGGTTGTTATTCTTACTTGTATTTCTACTTGACCATACATTCTATCATACCATTCATCATATCTATTATTTCATTCATTTATAATATTCATTCTGCATACATATTTCTAGTGCGCATTGTAATTTAAACCATTCATTCATCTAACCATTTAACCATAATTGTAGAAATAACAGAAACCATTCAAACACATTGCAACAAATATTTTTTACCATGGTTCACCCCCTTGGGGCTACGTCCACAAAGATCTTCTTTTATTTCTACTTATTCATCAAAATGGCATTGCACACATTACATCATATAATAGTAGAGAGTAGTGAGGTATATAAATGTCACACCAAGCTCCACAGCCTGTGACTTGACCTTCAGTTACATCAACTCCATCCGAGCTCCACATCTCTCAACCATACAAAATACTCAAAACTCAAAAGGTACTCTCCAAAAATAAGTTCTCTCCATGATACAAGATATGCTAAAAAAGGATATTACCAGAGATGCCTCAATCTACCTCATACCTCTTCTATTTATACTACAAAAATGGGTTAAAAACCCTTACAATATGACTCAAAAACCCTAACCCTAACATGGCTAGGTTTTTCCACATCTGCTTCGGATTTCCACAAATCCTTCTGCGCGCGTTGATTTTACTCAAAACATGGCATGCTCTCCTTCTTGGTCCCATCTACCTCATTTTCCAGTATTTCTCTCAAAAAAATATTGCTCCAACAATCACCAACTAAAGAAAATCTCATCTTAGGTGTCGGGGGATTTGGTTTGCCTCCTTCACCACCTAACCCTTCTCCACCTTCATCGGGAGGAGAATCCTCCGACAGAGAAAGTTCCTCTTCTAAAGATTTCCAAACTTCACACACCTCACAGGCCTCAACCCAAGTGGATAATCGGAATAACCCTGCTAGGCCTTGGCGCGATCAATATGTTGTTGCAATACTAGGACGAAAACATCCTTTTCCAAATCATGCCGAAAAATGGTTACCTAAGTTTGACCTTGATTCCTAGTAGTTAGCTGAATATCACATAAAGAAATTTATGTTGGATGTTAAGCTTAGAAAGATAGAACATGATGATTTCGTATGCAGGCTCTCCCCTTACACCTTTGAGGGAAATTCCTCCACGTGGTATTTTTCATAACAACCTCAAACTATAGTCTCTTGGGATATATTTAAACCATTTTTCTAGAAAAAACCGGACATGAAAAACCCCCTGAGGTTTTGGTTATGAAATTATCTAGTATGAGGATGAATCGGAAGGAAACAATCAAAGACTTTAACCAGAGGTTTCTTACACTAAAAAATAAAATGCCTGTAGAAAACCCGATCATTGCATACTACGCTAAGGAACTGCATCATACTACAACAATGTGGGTTAATATATCCAAGAAGAACACTCTATCAGAGGCTTTTGAAGAAGCCATCCTCGTTGAAAAGGATATGGTTAGTTTGAAGGACAATACAAACCCTGAAACTGAACAAGCTTCTTCCTCCAAGAAGAAGGTTGACATCCTTCCTAAACCTCCTTCAACTAAGAAAGATCAGGAACCCATTGACTTGGAAAACTTGAAAAAGCCTTTCAAAAGTTATCTAATCAGGTTGTTGACCTAAAAAGAGTTGCAGAGGAGGGATCCTCAAATAAATGACTTTATAGAACACCTTATAGAAGAGCTCCTTAGAATATTCCTAGCAAGCAAACTCCCCCTACTGAGGGTTTAAGCCTAAATGGATTGCATAACGCTACACAAGCCTTATTAGCTGGAACTGAAACCACTTCTGATGATATAACTAAACAACAAAATGAAGCAGAGAATGAAGAGGAAGAAGCGTCGAATGAGGAAAATTCATGCCCCCAACTATAGGAATTTTTTCAGATAGCATTTTCCAAGCAAATTATGAGGCTGTCCATGAAAATCAACACCTTTATAATATGCATAGTAAAGGTCAGTCGAACAACCAAAATCAATATTCCCTTGTCCCAGACATGAATACAACATCCAACCAAAAACGACAGACAGAAACGCCAAAGAATATTTTTGTCCCTGATTTAGACTACGATCCTATTGAGGATTTTAAGAAATTGAAGGCTAATATCTCGATCTATGAGATCCTTAAGTTCCCTTATTTTCAACAAAAAATGTTGCAAAATTGAGCTGAGAATAACAATAAGAAAAAGACTATTCCAAATAAAAATGTAGCAAACTTTGATAAATTAACTTCAGGAACACCAAATAAAAATCAATATCCCACAAACAATACTTCTACACAACGAAAGAAGTCAAATGTACCACCCTTTCTTCTAACATTTGAAATTTATAATAGAAATGTACATAGTTTTATGGTGGACTCCAGGGGCTTCATCAAATGTGATGCCTCTGTCAGTTTTCCAGAAAATCAATGCTGAAATTAAACCGTCAGATATCAAAACTATCCATCTTGATGGAACTAATGTTAAAGTGGTTGGTGAACTTAAAGATGTTTTGATTAGGATTTCATCTAATCTGAAAGTACATTAGATCATTGATATAATGGTAACTGATATTAATAAAGTGTATGGTATGTTTCTAAGAAGGGATTGGTCTCAACAACTTAACAATTATTTTGCTACAAATTAGTCTCACCTCTGGTGTCCTCTCAATGGCCAACCAAATAACATTAGGATCAACAAGGAACAATACTTGAAGTACATTGTGACAGATTTAAATGACCCAGATGAGCCTTTTATTTCAAATGAGATTATATTGGAGAATCAAGGCATACATACCTTCTTTGGGAATTTTGCAGCCGGAATATCCTTTGTTACGAACTCAAATAAACAATCTGAAATTTCAGTATGCACCCAATTCATGGTGCCTAATCTTGTTGTACATATTGTAATTAATGTAGATAATTTTGTGGATAATGAGTTTTGTTCTTTGTACTTTGATGGGTCTAGATCATGTGAAGGAGCTAGTGTCGGCTATTTACTAATAGACCCTAAAGGTAACAAGACATTTATTTCTTGTAGATTATAATTTAACTGTAAAAATGATATAACATAGTATGAATCTCTTTTGTAGGGACTCAAAAAATCCATTAACCTTGATGTCAAAGCCTTGATCGTATTCGATGATTCTGATATCATGGTTAAGTAGGTAAGAAATGTCATTCACATCTTCTCACCTTAAAAATTACCAGACTGAGGTATGGGATTTAATCTATAAGTTTCTCTCTTTTAATATAAGTTCTATTCCTAGGTCTAGAAATACAAAAGTAGACTTAATAGCTATTGCAACATCTAAATTGTTGCATTCTGAAGGTTTTTCCCTTAATTATTTTTCTATTGAATTAATATTCAAATCGTCTATTCCTGACAATATCACTAATTGGCAGGTTTTTGGTGACAATCAACAAATTATTCACTTCCTTCATATGGAGGGCACTTTCCAGGATGCCATAATCGATGAAATTACTCATGATGAAAATATTCACATTTTTTCAGTAATACCTGACTCACGCACAATCGAAATTTCATCGGAATTGGTAAACTCTATCCCCAAATCTGTGATCAGGTTAGAATTTTTTTATGATCTACATGACAAGTTCAAAGCGGGTTTTAAAAGTAAAACGAACAGTTCTTTAATGAAATACGAAGTCATTAATCTAGGAACTCATGATAAACCCCAAAACATCAATTTAGGTATTGGTTGCACCCAACAGGAAAATTCATCTTTTATTGAATTGTTCAAATAGTTTAAATATGTGTTTTCCTGGACTTATGAGGATTTAAAAACATTTGATCCCAATATAATACAACACATAATCCCCATGAAACCCCAAGCCCAACCTTTTCAGTAGAAACTCAGAACAACACATCCTAACTTAAAACCCACAGTTAAAAAGGACTTGAACAAGCTATTAACCGCCAAAATTATTTTCCATGTACGTCATATGCAATGGGTATCAAATCTAGTTTTGATAAGAAATAAAAATAGGGAAATTCGACTTTGTGTCAATTTTTTTAACTTAAATCGAGCATATGATAAAGACACCTACCTTGTTCTTCCTATGGAACTAATTTTACAACAAGTATCTAGTTCTGAAATGTTGTCCTTATTTGATGGTTTCTTGGGGCATAACCAAGTTTTGATGTCCCCATCAAATCAACTCAAGACTACCTTTAGAACCCCATGGTGTACCTATGCCTACAAGAAGATGTTGTTTGGCTTGATAAATGCGGGGGCTACCTTACAAAGGGATATGGACATTTGTTTCTGGGGCATTATAAACCATTCGGTTTTTTTATACTTAAATGATGTTACTGTCTTTTCCAAAAATAAAATAGAGCATTTATCTCACCTGAGAAGAGTATTGGAACGATGTTGCAAATATGACATTTCCATGAATCTGAAAAAATCGATTTTTGTTGTTGATCAAGGAAAGTTGCTTGGCTTAATAGTATCTAAGAATGGTATTATGATAGATTCAGAAATATCACAAGCCATTACTAACTTGTCTCCACCCTCATCCAAAAATTCCATGCAATCCTTTCTCGGGAAAATAAACTTTGTTAGACAATTCGTCCCTATCTTTTTCGGGATTGAGAGACCTTTGCAAAACATGATCAAGAAGGATGTCAATTTTAAATGGGGTTAATAGGAAAACCAAGTCTTTGTTTCTATTAGACAAGACATATCAGAAGCCCCATCTTTGATGAGCCCTAATTTTACAAAAGACTTCACCCTTTACACTTTTTCCTCTGACATGTCATATGCTACTGTGCTTATTCAAAAAATTGATGATAATAATGAAATTCCTATTTCATTCATGAGTTATTCCTTTAAAGGAGAATAATTAATTTATCCAACAGTAGATCAACAAGATTTTTTTGTTTATAAAGCAGTAAAACATCTCAGACCTTACTTGCTGAAATTTAGAACCAAGGTCATCGTTCCTTATCGAGCAGTCATAAACTTGTTAGTCCAAAGGGAGTTTGGCGAAAAAAGATCTCATTGGATGAAAACACTCCAGGAGTACGATCTTGAGATCAAACCAACCCAAATTGTTAAATATCAAGGGCTCTGCAAATTAGTGGTTGATTCTGTAAATAGACCTGATGTTGATGATTATTTTTTATCAGATGAACAATTTCCTTATGAAAATGAAATTTCATGTGCACAATCTGTTCCAAATTCCTAGTATGTTGATATTAAATTTTATTTGATTCATGGAACTACTCTAGAACATATGTATCCTAGAAAAAGGAGAGAATTAAGACTTAAATCGACTCCTTTTCAACTTGTCAATAACATGTTCTTTATAATTTATTTTATGGAGTTTTATTACGCTGTTTATAAAAAAGATGAATCTGAAAAAGTATTAACTGAGTTACATTATGGACATCCAGGGGTCACTTTGGAGGAGACACCATTGCCCATAAGGTACATAGGGCTGGATATTATTGGCCAACATTGTTTAAATACGCCCATACCATCACTTGTAAATTTCAAATACATCAAAAGGCAACATGTAGAGTGAAGAAAATTGCTTTTCCTTTACAACCTCTCACAATTGATGTTCCATTTCAGCAGTGGGGCCTGGACATCATTGGGCCAATTAATCCCACCTCATCCCTCCAACATGAATTCATCCTCACAACAACTGACTACTTCACCAGATGGGTAGAAGCTATACCTCTGCAAGTGGTCAACATCAATAAGGTGATAACATTCCTTGAAACTCATATTATTACCCATTTTGGTGTTTCAGAATCTTTAGTGTGTTAGCATCTTTATTTTTAAGGTAAGGTTGAAGGTTTGTTCTGAGTTTACAAAGTCATGTATTGGCCTTGGGAATACCAAGGCATTCCTAATTGAGTCACAATGTGTGTGCATGCGTGTTTTGTTTCATGGGCTGATTCAAAGTCCTTAGGTCATTAATAAAAAAAAAGATAAGATGCATGTCAAAAGAGAGTCAAGTTATAAGTCCGAGTCAAATGGTTTTGTGTGAATTTCATGATACATCATTACACATCATGAAAGACATGAAAATTTTAAAGGTGTATAGGATGTCTATCACATGAAAGGGTTTGTAAAGGTCCTTGATTTTTAGTTTGAAATAATTTCACAAGGTGAGAAGTTGTATGTCAAAGTCGAGTCGTACGTCTGGGAGGGAAAATCATTTCGAAGGAAATCAATGATCATCATCACATATGATGAAGTCAACAAAAGGGTTATGATCGCATTTCATGTAAATTCTACCTTAGCTATTTAAAACATGTGTACGCTGTGCAAACGCACTGCGCAAGTTACTTGAAGTAAGTTGGAAAGTCTTATCATCCAAAACGAGTACTTTCCCTTAAAAAAAATCTTCCTATCAACTCGTGCATATATCTTTTCCACCTTTTTTCTATTTTCATGCATCCTCGACCCGTGAATCAATGATTTTCTCTCGAGCAAGCTCCAAGAATCCTCTGCTACGCAAACCATTTTCCTTGCTACGTAAATCCTGTGCAGGCTCTCTTGCTACACAAACTCTGTTGCAGGTGCCCTTGGTATGCATCCCACGTTCATTTGTTTTGTTGTGTAAAAAATAGTAAGGCCTGTTTTGTCCATGCTATCATAGCTTCTCAAAAGATTGCCTCTCATATAGTGAAAGCTCCTTATGCTAAATTGAGAAAACCCTATCCCTGTTGATTTTTTATGCGGGTTGTTTGTTGAGTTTTTTAGACCCCTCTGCCTTTAATAGTTTGAATTTTATCTTGAAAAATCCACAGAGCTATGAAAACACAGAAGAAAAAGAAGTAGATGGGAGATAACATGTTGAGGTATGCAGTTGTACCATCACCCATTTAAAAATTTCATACACAAAATATGAGGCTTTGTCTTCCCACAACTTTGAATGGTAGACGTGGATGGGCTCAGCCTCCGATGGAGTCCAGCTCCAACTCATCAAGGGAAAATGTGTGAGAAAACACACGGCGTCCATGATATACGCAGACATAAAGAATGAAGCAATATTTCTGCTCTTCCTCTGTGCTCGATGCTCTGTAACTCGACTGGTCAAGATATCAGACAATAGTTTAGCCCAGTCGAAGGAACAACCTTCGGTGACCATGTGAATTAGAGGCACCCACTGAAGGAAAAAATGTGTGGTGTCCTCTCTCCCATATAGTTTGCAGGTCATCATAGCGATATATTTGAACTGTGGTTCCAAAGAAGCTATTGAATATATACCATTACTGTCCGCCCTGAACTTCGCAGGGTGTGAAACCCAATCTTTGATTAAACCAGACATAGTCTTGTCATATTGCACACATTCCTTCTGTTTAAAATTCTCTAGGAATTCGGCATTGTAAACAAAGTTCGACATGGCTGGCAACTTGTACATAGCCTGCAATTGTTCGGGTCTGAAAGTCTCAATGGTGACCCTCTGCTCATTGATGATGGTTCTGGTTGGTATATCTACATGGTCTAATGCCCACCGAACCATATCGTAATAAGGGAGCAGATGAGGTCTAGCAACCACTTTATGCATTTGAGCCTAGACGACGATCTTATACTTGGTGATCAGGTCGTCTTTTTCATTTCCACTGGAATCATCCAAAATATCTACCAATTCAGACTGTAGAACCTTAGGAATATGTGACCAGGTCCTGATAGAGTCGACACTTCAAGGTGAAGTATCAGAAATGTTGTTTGAACCTTGTCCTGAAACCTCAACAGTGGCTTTAGATTATTTTCGTAGGGCCATGGCGGGGGATTCTGCTTTATCTCTCTTGCTATAACAATATGTATACATGCATAAATTAGTTTGCTCTAGAAAGGTTTGCTCTACGTAGAATAGAAATGAAATTTGTGACAATAAATGAAATATCCATGCCTTCGACCATTTAAAACTAGGTCGTCCTTAGGAACATAATGGTCAAATCGTTCTTAAGTTTAGTAATAAAAACCAAATCTTTACTCGTCAATTCGCCTCGTTTCCAATTAATGTCCTAGATTTTGACAGTTTGTAATGCAAGTTGGCGCAAGGAAAGTTTAAAATCGCCTCGGAGACTGTGCATATTAATTTTCGTATTAAAACAATGAAAATGATGGCTTAGCTTGATTAATCAATCCTTTTTAAATGTTAATTAGTCTTTCGACACTCACCTCATTGGGAGTTTTCACTTTAACCCTTTACACCTCCAAAACCAGAGATTGCGACAATTAGCTTTGATTAATACAAAACGTAACCAAGATTAAGTGTTTAATTAATTACGTTTTTATTTATATTTCGACTTCGCGACTCGGAGCTTCAAAGGTATAGCTTCTGGGAGGCTCGCATGCTGAGCTGCGAAATAGCGATGATATGATTTAATTAAGTTGGAAAATAAAACCGGATTAAGTGTTTAATTAATTACGTTTCTATTTTTATCTCGACTTCGCGACTCGGGGTTTCGAAGGTATAACTTTTGAGGGAAAACACACCGAGTTGCAAAATCCCGACAGAGCTTAACCGTGGCTAAACATTTTACCTTTAACATTAACCCGGGTTACTTTAACAAGAATCTCGCAGTTTCGGCTATCGGGGTTACGACGATAATACTTTTGGAGCTAGCAAACACCGAGACACGAAATCCCGATGATGCTTAACTATGGTTTAGAGCATTTTTACTCTCGATAATGATCTGGGTAAACTTTTTAAAACTATTTCACCATTTTGCACCTCGGGATTTGTAAACTATGTGATCTATAACTTCCGACATGCGACATCCCGAGGTTAAAAGTAGAGAATCGTTTAAACGATAAAAAATAAATCTTGCCTTAAGAGTATGATAACCGTCACTGTTTGCATGATGAGACTTCTGAGATTTTGGGAAAATACAGGAAATATGAAAACCGACTTTCGATTTCAAGCATTAAGATATGAAATTTTAAACAGGCTAAAAAAAACAAAGGCGGCTCCAACATAGGCTCCAACTAGGGATCCCGTTTTCTTGCAAGACAGGAAGAATAGTAGACCACATGCCTATATTGGGTAAATGGAGTCAATGGCTTTAAACTAGCAAAAAGGTTCCTTAGAACAGGATACCGAAAGGGAAAAGGACTTTGTTTTTTACTTTTGAAAAGCTTTTCAAAACTCAGATACTTTTTAAACTTAGTTGTAGTCCCTTTCACGACTTTATCCTTCCAATTACTGAATTTAGGTCTACATTAAGACAATCAAAACAAATCTAGGAGACCCAACGGATCTTGTGGTTATCGGCTTGCATCAAAAGAAGAAAATTATATGTAGATCAGGTTTTAAAAATAATTGGTTACCAGAGTAGAGTGATATTCATGTATAACAACCTTACAAATATCTCAGATATTGCTTCACTGCCAGCGAGCATGTTCAGTGCCCCGGTGAAGTTATCTAGCCCTTTTTACTGAGTTTCCTTTCACCACTTCGGAATATATTTATGCATTTAAATGTTGAGACAAGGGCAATCATTTCTGAATTTCCTTTCATCGTCATTTGGACTAGATGGGGGAAATCATTTATGAATTTCCTTTCACCACCTGTCTTATAATTTGCTTTTTTAGAGCGCGAAGATGGGGGCAATCAATTTATATGAGGGCTGATATCTGTGTAATATTTTGCATTATAGGTCTGTCAACTTACTTTGATTACTCAGTACTAACCTTTCCTTAACTTTCACAACACCTTCGCTCGCAGGGAGAAAGTGAAAAATTAATTTTATGGGGTGTTCTATTTGAGCAAGCTTCAATCCTCTGAAACTATTGAAAAACTTAGAAAAGTCAGGATCACTTAACTGTCACTTTGTTTAGCAGGGGACCGAGGAGTTGTGAAGACTAGCTTACTTTTCACAATCTTCTTTGAAGCTTTCGATGTTAAAACAAAATCTCTTTCCCCTATGTATGCGAAACCAGAAAGATGTTGGCTTTTCAAAGGAAAACCAGAAAACAGAAAAGGGTGACAGATGGAGATCTATAAACTAAAAAACAGAGGTCAAAAATCAAAACAGACTCTTGAAAATGTTTTTCGGGGGCGCTTTACTTTGAGTGACTTGTTTATTTCATCTTATTTTTTGTAAATGATTAACAATGGAAATGTTCTTTTATTTATTAGTTCGGACGATGTTGCTGTATCTTATAAGGTTATCTAGGTTTTCTTTGATATCCCTTCAGAACAAGTCTTTTAGGAATTGTCACCTTTATCTTACCGTTTCCTTTTCTTTTCAAACTATCAAAAATCTTTTTTATCACATGTTTAAGCCAATTTATTTTTCGATACACGACTTTCTGTGTACCTCTCCTGCTCGTTTTGTTTGCAGCTGGAAACCTGTAAAAAGGCAAATATGAAGGTTATCAAGGCTTTTTGAAAGGTGTCGAAAATTTGCGAAAGGAAAAGAAAATCAAAATAGCAATGCGTAATGAAATATATATACATATGTAAAAAATTCTATATACGAATATGCAAATCTTTTTTTTTTTTAGGCGACTGCTTATGTCATATAATGCTTTAGGTAACGTCCGTTGACAGTTGACAGGGGTGTTGAGGATTTCACTATCCAGATTTTCTAGTAGGAAATAATTTTTTCCTTTGAGAGCTGAGACTCTGAATGGGCCATACTAGAGGTGATCGAATTTACCATGCTTGGTTGTTTCTTCCCTCCTTGCATCCCACCTTAAAACTAAATCACATGGGAGGAAATGTCTATCCTTTTCCCTACGATCGAATAATGCCTTCATGTCATCTTGATACTTCTTCAACCTTTCATATACTTTGACCCTGTGGTGTTGAACCTCGATTAGTTGGTTTATCCTCTTGGTGACATGATTAGGTTCTTCTTTCTGATATTGCCAGAACTTCATCACTGGGAGCGCTAAATTTATAGGTAACACCGCATCTGTCCCATATACCATCTGAAAAGGGGAAATGCCGATAGAATTTTTAGTGCCTATGTGATTCACCCACAAGGCGTATTTTAAATGCACATGCCAAGACCTTTTGTTTTCATCCAACACTTTCTTAATTATATTGATCAGGCTCTTGTTAGACGAATTAGCCAGTCCATTTCCTTGGGGGTAGTACGCTGTAGAATGGCCAAGAACGATATTATACTTTTGGCAGAAGTTGATCATAGCCATAGATTTGAAAGCCTGGGCATTATCTATGACTATTTTTCGGGGGCAGCCAAATCTTGACAAAATATTGTCTTCTAAGAAATCTATTACCACCGAGTCAGTTTCCCTTTTGGTTGGAATATCTTCCACCCATTTAGTAAAGTAGTCTGGGGCAGTTAAGATCCACTTGTGTTGGGCACTAGAATGTGGATTAATCTCACCTATAAAATCTAGCCCCCATTGTTGAAAATTGGCTTCAGTTTTGACTGGAACCAAAGGTAGTGCTGGGAGTTTCTGTTTGCCTGCAAATAGTTGACAAGGATTACAAGCTCGGACCTTGGCATTGATGTCAGAGAAAAGTTTTGGCCAGTAATACCCAGCTCTCAGAATTTTGTAAGCCGTGGCCCTCCAAGCGTGATGTCCTCCACACACTCCTTTGTGAAATTCACTTATAACCCTTTCTGTTTCCGATTCGACTAAGAAGATTAACAAGAAACCGAGCGGGTCTTTCCAATATAGTTGATTTTCGGCAATACAATACTTAACCGCATGAAGCTTTAAAGTCCTGGCTTTTGATGGCGATAGTTCACTCGGGCATTTTAGAGTCAGCAGGTAGGATACTATGTTTCTATACCATTCTGATGATACAAACTTATCCTCGATCTTAATTTCACTTGCTCGTTCATCAAGCTTGTTTATGTTCATGTATTCCTCACCTTCCTACAGGCAGTTTATATCTAGAGCTCTGAGATTTGATTCCGCCATAAGTTTGGCCAGGCCTTGTCCCTTTATCAGTTTAGTAGGTTTGATTTCCAGGTCAAATTCTTGAATCTTGGCAAGCCATCGTCCTCTTTTCCCATCGTTGTCTGGTTGTACCAAAATATCTTTCACAGAACTTGTTGGTACGTATGCGATTATCTTGGAGTGTAATACATAAGTTCTAAATGCCTTTAGTGCTTTTACCATGGCATACACTTATTTTTCTATTATATCATATTTGAGTTCTGCGTCTCTGAGGCTCTTGCTGAAAAAGGCGATCGACTGTTCAAAACCCCCTTCATTTTTTTGGAGGAGCACTGCAACAATCGTGTGTTCGAAAGCAAACGAGAAAATAAGAAAATCTTTTAGATAATCGGGGCTTGCCAATACAGGTGCCTCAACTATGAATTTCTTAATGTGCACGAATGACCCTTTGGCCTCTGTTGTCCACTTTACTTCGTTGTTCTTTTGCAACATATTCGTGATCAATTTTACAATTTCAGCGAAATTTGGGATAAATTTTCGTAAAAATTTATTTTTCCTAAGAAAGATTGAATTTCTTTTACATTTCTAGGAATATTTATAGTGTTTATCGCTTCAACCCTCTTAGGATCAATCTTAATTCCATCCTTAGATACAATATGACCCAAAAGCTTACCTTCTTGCATGGCGAAGTGTGATTTCTTGGGGTTTAAGGACAAACCAAACCTGCGACATTTTTCGAATGTTTGTTTAAGATGTACCAAATGTTCTTCGTCGGATTTGGATAAAACCGTTAAATCATAGAGATAGATGACTATGAACTTATCCCTCTCTCCGAAAAAAGCGATGTCCATAGCACGTTGGAACGTGGCTCCTGCATTCATCAAACCGAAAGGCATTTTATCATATATGAACGTACCCCAAGGGGTAGTAAAAGATGTTTTTTCTTTATCTTGTTCATTCATGGAAATTTGATTATATCCAGAGAAACCGTCAATCATAGACATTCTGTTTGCACCAACTACCCTTTCTAGCACGTGATCCATTTTAGGCAGTGGATAGTTGTCTTTAAGAGAGGACTTATTTAGATTTCTAAAATCCACGCACAGTCTAATTTCCCCACTCTTTTTTCTGACTGGGACCAGGTTTGCCACCCAGTCGGAATATCTCAGAGGTACTATAATTTTCCCCTCTAAAAGCTTCTTCACTTCTCTCTCGACCATAGGTAATAAAATGGGGTTGATTTGCCTAAGCTTTTGTCTAAAGGGTTTGACCCTAGGCTTTAGAGGTATCTTGTGATCGATCACGGTAGTGTTGTATGTTCTTAACTCGTTGTATGACCAGGCGAAAACGTCTTTAAATTGTCTGAGTAGGTCCTTATACTTGCCTTTTATTTCAGGGGGAAGGAGTTTAGATGATTTAACCATCCTGGAATCTTTTGTGGTTCCTACATCACACTCCTCGACCTCTTCTGGTTGGGGTTGTAAGGTGGATTTTACAGGTATGTCGTTTTGATCAAACAGTCTTTCTAGAGGGATCAGTGCTTTCGGAATCTGGTTATTTTTTAGGACCAGCATGCGATGATTTGCGATTTTGTCTTGGAAAGCTTGAGGGTCCTCCCCTTCTTGCATGATCCATATTTGGTCATTCTGATTTTCTTGATCCGCGTGAGTTTCGGAAAATTCACCTACTGCTTCAAGAAACTTCTTAATTTGTTCATCATCCTCAAAAACCTGCCAGTGCTGGATATTATCTAGGATAGATGGTCTATGTCTTATCTCTATGTGATACTTCAATTTAAAGGTTGTAGGAGGAGTGAAAGTTGAAACTTCTTTAGCTAATGTATTAGCCTGTAAGTTTTCTCTGTGTGGGATGAAGTGGAAATTCATAGACGAGAAAACGTTTTCCATCAGATCCCATGCACAATTTTTGTATGATCTTAATCTAGGATGCTTGGCTTGGTATTGCCGATTTATTTGTTTGACTATCAACTCCGCATCTCCATATACCTCTAGGTTTTTTATTTTTAGCCTCTTGGCAGCCTCTAACCCTAAGAACAAGGCTTTGTATTCACATACATTGTTAGTATAATCTATATCCCATTGTAGTCTATAAGAAAAAGGGATAACGAACCTTCCTTCAGGGGCCACAAAAAGCACTCCTGCACCAGCCCCTTCGCAAGACGAGGCACCGTCAAAAAACATTTTCTAGATACCGGTGCTACACATATCCTTGGTCATGTAACCTGATTCTTCATGCTCTATATCGTTTTCCTCTGTGCAACCATCTAAACCGTCATCAAAAGATAAGATACAATTTCCTAAATCTTGATCTGCAATGTAAATAGGGAAATTGTTTGGATTTTGGGGGTCGCTTATTGTATATGCTAACCTCGTCTCCTTGTACAACCGAGTAAATTTCCCACCAAACACAGGAATCATGGCGTTTGTCATATCCAGTTGAAGAGAACCCCCCAGCTTGGCTCCCCATGACCTAGACAACAACAAGTCGTACTTAGGGGGAATATCAACAATGACCACATCGATCAAGATGCTCTTAACTGGGACCTGTGCCAGGGTGACTACTAAATCCTTTATCATTCCCATACACTTTACTTTTATCGAATCAAATGAGTAAAGATCTCTGTAATGTCTGGTGATTTGGAGACCCAATTTGTCCATAATAATTTTAGGCATGATGTTATGTGAGGCTCCAGAGTCTAGCATGCAATTATGTAGCAGTTGATCGTATACATTTAAGGTGATATAAAAGGGAGCAACAATGTCTTTGGCTCCTTCAAAATGTGGACCAAAAGTGATGTTGGGCTTATCATCTTCCAGGTTCAAAACGTCAGATGGGATTTCTAGCTTTGAAACGCCTATCACTTTGGTAATTTGCTTTCGATAAACTGGGGTTTTCACTAACTCTGCCAAGGAATTGGTATCTTAATTTTATTTATCTCGTTTTTGAAACTGAAAACTCCGCTCACCTTGTCTGTTTCTCTAGTTGGGACTTTTGAATCCTTCTTTTCCAACTTATTTGTCTAGACTGCCTTATTACTCATGATCTTGGTTAAAGGTGTATTTGTATTAGCTGCTTCGGTTTCCTGTGTCTTAGTCTCAACCTTTTCTACTTCGGGTTCTTGAGTGTTTACTACTTTCGCTTTATTGTTAGGTAACACGGTTTCTTCTGGGGTAGGCTCATAAGTTTGACCTCTTGGGACAATTTTCTTAGGTTGCGTAGTTGAAATAGGCTTACCCTTAGATCTCAAGTTATACCTAGGTTGGACCTCGACCATTATCATATTGGTTTCTTCTTGATAACTACAAAGGTCAGTATAATCTTTTTCTTCACCCTCAATAGACGATTGTTGAGTGTTTAGAGACTTTTCATAATCCTCTTTATTCAGATAAGGTTGTGTGCAGTCATCACCCAAGTTCGTGACATCATCGTCTGAATCTCCGAAATCTTGGAGATCATTCGCTCCTATAAAATTTTTGTTCTTTAGGGGAGTTTGTATTTTCTGATCATCGTTTTTTATGTCTTTGCTGATTTGGGGGATTGGGATTCTTCCTAAAATCCTTTTTGGCGAAATAATCGGCTTTGGCCTGTTCTAGCTCCATTCTGCATATCTTATTAGACAGTTCCTTAATTACCCTAGCCATATCATCTACTTTGTCATATGTGTATCTATTTGACCCTGATGGCCCTGCTTGTTCTCTAAAGCGTCTAGTTTCTCGGTTTCCCGCTTCTACTTTAGCCTTTAACTTACCAGAAGCCATCATATTTGACTCAATTTCTACAAAATCATTTTTCATTCGGTTTAAAGTAGCTCCCCTTCTTTCTCGTAAAAGAAGTGCAAAATCTGGTTCGAAAGCCCCCGCGAAAGTTACTTTGGCTGCGAGTTGGGACGGTTTAACCTTGACTGGGATTTTTCTATACAGCTTGTTGAATCTTTGAATAAACTCCATAACTGTTTCTGAATTCTTTTTTCTTAAAGACCCAAACTCGGTTAAATAGTATAGGTGGTCCTTTCTTTCACCCCATTTTCTAAAGAAAGCATCTTCCAAGGCATCATAGGACAAGATAAATCCTGCAGGTAGACTCCAAAAACAAGTTCGGACCTAACCTTCGAAGGTTTGGACTAAAATCCTTGAATACACATCTTCATGTTCTAGACCTATGATGTCTACGAATTGATCAAATAAATTTATGTGTTCGGCTGTGGTTAGATCTCCTTCCCCAGTGAATTTTGGCAAATTTTTTATATAATTTTTGGGAAGGTCGTGCAGAGGAACATGTAATACCAAGGGAGTGTATCTTGCTTCCACTTTAGCGAACACTCTAGGAGGGGGGGGCAGGCCCTTGACCTCCAGCTCCTCCCCCAGGAGCACCTCCACCTCCTCCTTTGACAACCCCTCCACCTCCTCCTCCAACGGCTGCCATCGTTATTAGTGGAAAGTTGTAAAGGGGGTTTTGGAATATTAAGAGTGAATCTTTACTTTCTTCGCGGGGCGAAAAATCCGAAGATGATTAGTAAGGGATGCGAGGGCTTGGCTCTTCAGACTTGCAAGAGATGTAGTCAGGGGAACCAACGGGTGTGGAAACTGGATGTGTGAAATATTCTTTGAGACTGTGTGAGGTCGTGAAATTCGACTGAAGAGTAGATGATATATCGACAGTAGATAAATTTTCTACAGGATTTTTTCCTTTATGTTCTACAGGGGTTATCGGACGGGTTTCACTTCTAACTTTGGAGCTGTTTGATGTTAGATTCTTAGTGTCGAAAAGAGGGCTACATGAAGTTGAAGGTTCAGAAGAACTCTTGGTCTTCAGTTGTGGGTATTTAAGTTGAAAGACTATAGGGGTCGTCTTAAGAGGGCCTCTTGACTTTAAAATCTTCTCAGGATCAGTAATGGGTGTGGTCTATTTACCATCTGGGTTTTGCCTGGTATTTCTTCGTTTGGATGCCAACTTATTAATTGTGGAGTCACTAAGTGAAAGATTGTAAAGCCTTGAAAAGGTGTGCACTCTTTGTTCACTATCAAAGGGTGGCACTTTCAACGAAATATTGTTGTTTTCCTAGGGAAAAAGATTTCATAACTTTGGTCCCCAACAACGACGCCAAAAAGATGTTGTTCCAAATTCTGTACTTAAGGCTTAGAAGTACAGTGTCTAGGAATCCAAAAGTGAGTAAGGGGTAGAGAAGGAAGAAATGTCAACCTTTAGCAAGGGAAGCTAGGGTTGATTTCTAGGTTGTTGTCTAGCTTCCAACTATTCCTGGATGTTTATGTCCCTTTCAATCGCTGCCCACAAACGTTCGAGTTCGACCCGGGTAGTGGTTGTTTTAAGAATAGTATAAAAAATATTCAAGGCAATATGTGTTTGATCTGATAGTTTGGGTTGGATATTAGGCTATCTTGTCACAGGGAAAGTCATAGAGGAACAGAATGATAAGAAAATCTCAAAGAAATTTTAGATGATGTCTCGATTTCGGTCGTATAAAGGAGAGTTATATCTCCAGTGGTGAAAACAGGGTGCAAACCAAAGGCCCTTTCCCGTAACTGAGTTATATTTTAATAAAAGTGTGTGAGGTGTAAGAAAACATTAAGTTGTCTATCATGTAAGGCTCCTATCAAGGGAGAATCTCACTTATAAACAGAAGAAGAAAATGATAAAGAAATAACCTGACGAAGCATAAAATATATATAGAAATCTAAAATGTTCACTGGTCTTATACCTGTTGATAGTCGGTACAGAGGAAAAATGGTAAACAATATAGAAAACTAGAATTTATTCACTATAGTAGAGGTTGTACTAAATTATAGAGAAGCATTCATCATATACATATATGAAATGAAATGAAATATGAAATACAAGGAAACAAACTCATAACACAGTCTTGACGGAATTGAGAATCTTCGAATTTTCTTTGTATGAACTCTCGAGGAAAAATCTCTATTCCAATCGACCCAAAAAGGTCCAGCCCTTGTTCTTTCCTTCTATTGTATATTTATACATATTTACATATGATGGAATCTCAATCGTTCTAGGATTTTCAGTTACAATAAGAAGGAGATCAATTGTTTCATTTCTTTATCCTATGTCTTTATTTGGTACCAGAGGCCTGCCCTCTCGCATGCTCGGTACAAGTGAAACATTTTTCCACCAGTTGAGATATCAACCTTGAAGGTTCCGCTTGACAATTGGCCTAAAAAATGTAACAATCTCTGACTAATTGCAACAACCTTTCTTCCATCTGTCGGTCTATGGTGTCAATAGCACACAATTTCACACTTGGTTTAATCATACATTTATCTATTTGAACTATGTCTGCAATAGTTACTTGTGAAATTTCAGCCGAATCTCTTTCTTCTTTTTCATTTATATCAAGCGAGAGTTTCATCATATCCATTTGGCTCAGCGTCTCAACATTACTCTCACTATCAATGCCTAACAGATTTCCATCTATGGAACTGAAAGCCTCTTCACATGATTTCCTTACCTTCTTGGCCTGCAATTTTCCTTCTGAGATGCTGTGTTCCCATTCTTTCAACAAAATATTACCTCGAGTCTGTTCTGAAATGGAAAAATTAGAACTTTTTCCTGATTCTCTGTTTTCTATAGCTATTACAGCCTCTTGAAATGTGACTCAAGTTTCTCCAGCTTCTCTTTCTCTGACAGATAAGTTTTCTAATACTTGATCAATAAGCAGACAATTGTCCCGAATCGTCTCAACCTTGGCGAGTAAACTTCGCTGGGCTGCAGAAACCCTGCTCCAAATCTCCATAGCTTGGGACTGGAATATCCCGATATTTATGATTTGGCTTTCAGTGAACTCTAATATAACCTATAGCTGCTCAATCAAGTCTTTTTGTTGGCCCACTTGTATTTGACTGGCCTGAGCTACCAGCTCTGCTTGTTTGAGCTTAGATTTGAGCAGCTCAATTTCCTTTTTGTCAGCCATTCTTGCTTGTTCTATTTCTGTGCTTGCTTGGTCCTAGGCAACCTCCTCTGTTGTGGCTAGTCTAGCTTCTAAGGTTTTGATGAGGCGATTTTTTCTCTTCAACTGATTTTTCAAAACCCCGACTGAAAATTGATTTGTCATAGCATATGCCCCTAATGTCCCAACTATTTCTGTAGCAAGCTCTTCTTTCTTCTTATCTTTCCCGTCGGTCAACACTTTGAACTTCTTGGTCGTTGATCCCTCTTCTTGATAGAATTCTCTTTTTACCACAACTTTTCTCTTTTTATCAAAAAAGAACTCATTCGGAGGGATCTCTTCCATCCTTACAGGTCTCAATTCTTCATTTTAAATCCATCTTGCGTCTATGTTCCCTTGAGTTGACTGTAAGGGAGTAATGGAGGTGATGGGATCTCTGATTTGCTTAGCTGACTGGCCAAGAGTGGTAACTGGAGTCTGCTTTATTGGTGGATCGAGAGTTTTTATTTCCGATTTCGGACTGCTCCTCCCCATCCTGGTGTTCTTCTTTTCTGGGTGTTGAATCTTTTGAGCCTTCGGCTCCTTTTTGCTGCACCTCTATTGTTACTGGATTTTCACCCTGCAATACTGGGGGAAGACAACTCCGCCGATGTTCTTGGAATTTTAGAACATCAGCCCTTTCTTTAGGAGCTAGGGCTTGTATCCAAGCCAAAACCCTGGCATAAGATCTCATGCCTCGAAAAATGTCATCCGAGGGTGAATTTTCATGCTCAAACCTTTTAAGCCTACAATTGTCTAAGTGGTTACTTACGACCCTATTTGGATCGTGCTTCTTGAATTCAACATGAACCAATTTCAGGTCTTCCAGGGTTGCTGCCTCTGCTTTAGTATGCCCAAAATCTAACAAAGAATAGGAATGTAGATGAATAGGAAAATGTGGCCATACCTTCTTAGAATATCCCTTAAGCTACTTGTTTACGCCACCGATTACGGTTTGTCTAGCAACCTCACGGAAAACCAGCCTATTGGGTATGAATAAAGGCAAGGCATTGGGAGGAACAGAAGCACCGAAAACCCTGAGATATGAAAATTCTGTAAATTCTAACCTTGTACAATATCTACTGCAAACTGATATTCAGAAAAGAACAGAAAAGATACAATGGAAAATACAAACATTACACAGAGATTTTTCACCTGGAAACCCAAACCGGGAAAACCAACATATATTATAT
>ML784552.1:358300-410157 GCA_009831015.1 Picea engelmannii | reverse complement strand
TTACCAGGGACTTAGACTGATACAACTTCCCCAACTTTTCCCATAAATCTTTGGCTGTAGCTTCCTCTGACACATTCAGTAATACTGAATTGGAGAGACACAGTCAAATTGTGCTCTCTGCCTTCTGATCCATCTTTTTCCAGTCATCTGCAGAAGTTCCTGTAGGTGCCATACCTGGATCTACCACGATCCACTGATCTCTCTCTACCAAAAGATCTTCCATCTTGAGCTTCCACAGCTCAAAGATTTTCCCATTAAACTTCTCGATCTCCATCTTTGAATTGCTTGCCATTTCTTTTCACCTGAAAAACAATACCGCAGATCTCCCACTGTAACAAGGCTTATCACAGTCCCGAGCCAAACTCTTGACGACAAAGGCATCCCCCTGAAGCCAATAAAGCTTTGATACCAAATTTAAATTCTAACCTTGTACAATATCTACTGCAAACTAATATTCAGAAAAGAACAGAAAAGAACAGAAAAGATACAATGGCAAATACAAACATTACACAGAGATTTTTCACCTGGAAACCCAAACCGGGAAAACCAACATATATTATATTGATATATTGTGTTACATTGTTTACAATAAAATATACATATAGGATCCAGCGACATCCAAAACCCTAATCCAATGACCTGGATTAGTCCAAAACCCTAATTCCTTAACCGGAAATAGAAAACCATCGGAAAAAAACCATGTGTCGAAAAACCACCTAATATCATGTGGTCCCGGAAATATGTCGTCCTAGAAATATGTCGGCCCAGCGAAAATATGTCGGCCCAAAAAAAATATTTTCGGGGACACTGCCCCCGAACCCCCGCGCGGGGGGCTCTGCCCCCCTGCACCCCCCGAGGGGGGGCCTAGCGGCCCCCACTCTAACCCCCCTGCTCACCCGGCGCAGGCGCTCAGACACTACTACTCGTGCAAAGAATATAACACATACCCAACAAATCCTGCTTCCACGTACCAGTCGGCTATACTGCTTAGATTTACCGCGATACTGTCTGAGATCCTGGGTGGCGAGTGGTTGAAGATAGTGACATGCAGTGGTACCATCACCCAGTTAAAAATTTCATACACAAAATTTGAGGCTTTGTCTTCCCACAGCTTTGAATGGTAGACGTGGATGGGCTCAACCTCCGATGGAGTCTAGCTCCAAATCATCAAGGGAAAAGGTGTGAGAAAATACACGGTGTCCATGATATATGCAGACATAAAGAATGAAGCAATCTTTTCGCTCTCCCTCTGCGCTCGATACTTTGTAACTCGACTAGTCAAGCTACCAGACAACATTTTATCCCAGTCGAAGGAAAAACCTTCGGTGACCATGTGAATTAGAGGCACCCACTGAAGGAAAAAATGGGTGGTGTCCTCTCTCCCATATAGTCTGCAGGTCATCATAGAGATATATTTGAATTTTGGTTCCAGAGAAGCTATTGAATATATACCATTACTATCCGCCCTGAACTTCGTAGGGTGTGAAATCCAATCTTTGATTAAACCAGACATAGTCTTGTCGTATTGCACACATTCCTTATGTTTAAAATTCTCCAGGAATTCGACATTGTAAACAAATTTCAACACGGCTGGCAACTTGTACATAGCCTGCAATTGTTCGGGTCTGAAAGTCCCAATGGTGACCCTCTGCTCATTGATGATCGTTCTGATTGGTATATCTACATGGTCTAATGCCCACCAGACCATATCGTAATAAGGGAGCAGATGAGGTCTAGCCACCACTTTATGCATTTGAGCATGGACGACGATCTTATACTTGGTGATCAGGTTGTCTTTTTCATTTCCACTGGAATCATCCGAAATATCTACCAATTCAGACTGCAGAACCTAAAGAATATGTGACTAGGTCCTGATAGAGTCGACACTTCGAGGTGAAGTATTAGAAACATTATCTGAACCTTGTCCTGAAACCTCAACAGTGGCTTTAGATTCTTTTTGCGGGGCCATGGCAGGGGATTCTGCTTTAGCTCTCCTGCGATAACAATATGTATACATGCAGAAATTAGTTCGCTCTAGAAAGGTTTCCTCTGCGTAGAATAGAAATGAAATTTGTGACAATAAATGAAATATCCATGCCTTTGACCATTTAAAACTAGGTCGTCCTTAGGAACAGAACGACCAAATCGTTCTTAAGTTTAGCAATAAAAACCAAATCTTTACTCATCGATTCACCTCGTTTCCAATTAATGTTCTAGATTTTGACAGTTCATAATGCAAGTTGGCGCAAGGAAAGTTTAAAATCGCCTCAGAGACTAGCCATATTAATTTCCGTATTAAAACAATGAAAATGTTGGCTTAGCTTGATTAATCAGTCATTTTTAAATGTTAATTAGTCTTTCGGCACTCGCCTCATCGAGAGTTTTCACTTTAACCCTTTACACCTCCAAAACCAAAGATTGCGACAATTAGCTTTGATTAATACAAAACATAACCAAGATTAAGTGTTTAATTAATTACGTTTTTATTTATATATTGACTTTGCGATTTGGAGCTTCGAAGGTATAGCTTCTGGGAGGCTCGTATGCCAAGCTGCGAAATCACGAGATTGCGATGATATGATTTAATTAAATTGGAAAATAAAACTAGATTAAGCGTTTAATTAATTACCTTTCTATTTTTATCGCGACTTCACGACTCAGGGTTTCGAAGGTATAACTTTTGAGGGAAAACACGTCGATTTGCGAAATCCCGACAGAGCTTAACCGCGGCTAAACCTTTTACCTTTAACATTAACCCGGGTTACTTTAACAAGAATCTCACGGTTTCGGCTATCAGGGTTACGATGGTAATACTTTTGGAGCTAGCAAACGCCGAGACACGAAATCTCGATGATGCTTAGCTCTGGTTTAGAACATTTTTACTCTTGGTAATGATCTGGGTAAACTTTTTAAAATTATTTCGCCGTTTCGCCCCTCGGGATGTGTAAACTATGTGGTCTATAACTTCCGACATGCGACATCTCGAGGTTAAAAGTAGAGACTCGTTTAAATGATAAAAAATAAATCTTGCCTTAAGAGTATGATAACCGTCACTATTTGCGTGATGAGACTTCTGAGATTTTGGGAAAATAAAGGAAATATGAAAACTGGCTTTCGATTTCAAGCATTAAGATATGAAATTTTAAACAGGCTAAAAAAAACAAAGGCGACTCCAACACCTTCCATGTGCCTTTCTGTCTTGATGGTTCAAATAGATCCATATGAATTAATTGGAGTGGTTTCACTGTTAAGGTAGAGTTCTTGGATTTAAAATGTGTCCTGGTTAGCTTTCCTACTTGGCAGGGTTTACACACAGAGTCTTGTGGCTTTGATATTCTTGGAAGATATTTTACTGCCTCAAGTTTTTTGAGCTTGATTAGGTGATCAAAGTTTATATTTCCAAGTCTCCTATGCCATAACCAAATTTCATCATGTTTTCTTAGATGACACTCTTCTGTATCTTCTTTCAACACATATACATTGTTTTATGTCCTTATTCCTTTAGCCACCACTTGTCCTGAGTTTACAAACTTTATCTTACAATCCTTGGAATTGAACACCACTTCACATCCTCTGTTACACATTTGACTTACACTAAGAAAATTATGTTTCAACCCATATACAAGCAGAAAATCCCAGGATTTTCCTTTACCATTACTCAAACTCACCATCCCTTTATCCTGGATTTTACCTGGTTCATCATTTCCAAAGGTTACATTTCTTGTTTTTCTTTTACTTATAGACATAAACTTATCCTTGTCTCTAGTCATGTGCTTGGAACATCCACTATCTATATACCAGGGGTCTTTTTGTTTTTGAGTTGAAAGTACTAAACCACATTTTTCACTTCCTTTCTTTTTCCATGTGTTGGCATTTCTAGATAAAGGATTTATCCTTGGATTTGACTTGTACTTATTCAAATGGCAGTTTGTAGCTTTACGACCGAAGTTATGACAAATACAACATTCAAGCTCATTGTTCAGTAGGCCAAAGTGATTGGTGCTACGTTTTCTATTCATTGGCTGCTTAGTTCTATGTTTTAAATATTGTCTATTTCTTGACCTCTTCAGTTGCATGTCTCTAAACTTAATTTGACAGTTTACAATCTTATGACCAAAATTATAACAGTAAAAACAGTAGCCATGAAAGAAATTTTGGTACCTGAAGGATGGCCTTCTTCTTGGCATTTGTTTCTCCATCTTATGATCTCTTTGTTTATGATTAGGGATCATCTTTAGGTGAGAGAGTACTCTCATGGTCTGATTGTCTGCTGACTTGGAACTTGATCATCTTTACTGGCTCTTTTCTTTCTGATTTTTTGCTGCTTTAACCATTTACAAAAACTAAACTACTCTTCAACAACGGAGATCTTTGTTTTCTCAGAATGTCGTTTAGTTCTTTTGTGGCTTTAATGCTTGGAAGGTTTTGAAGATGCAATGTTTTAAACTTTTCCATCTCTTTTCTGGTTTTTACTACCTCTTCTTCCAAGGCTTCACATCTTGCCTTCTTTTCTGATAACTATTGTTTCAGAATGTCCTCTATTTTCTTTGCCTCTTCTAATTCCACTTTTATTAGGGCAAAGGCTTCATTAGGTTCTTTATTGTCTTTCTCAAACTATATCCACAATTGTTTTTTCTTTTTCTTCTTAGATCTGAGTCTAGCAATTTCTTCTAGAGAACTGATCAGTTCTCCTTCTAGATCAACCACAGCTTCTTCATCATCAACATTACTTCTTGTTATTTTATTATCATATTCCTCTTGGGCCATAAGAATAAATTCATTAACCTTATCTTCACACGAGGAGTCACTATCTGTGTCTTCTGAAGAGTCATCATTGTTTACACAAAATTTTCTTTTTACCAAATCTCTTGGGTTTGAACTTCTTTTCACCTTCATAATTCTGATCCTGCTTCTTATGTGGACACTTAGATGCAAAGTGACCTATCTTTCCATAGTTAAAACATTTGAAGGGTAATTTTCCTTGGTACTTTCCTGATCCTTTCTTTAGTCTTCTTACAAATTTTTATTCAATTTCATTAGGCTCAAAATCCTCATTCTGATCAGCTTTAAATGATGCTTCTCTAGGGGTGAATTTATCTTTACCTATCCTCATTTCATATGCAGTCAACATTCCTAGAAGTTGATCAAAAGGCAAAATTTTTAGATTATTAAGTTCTTCTATTGAAGATACCTTTGGGTTGAATCTATCTGGAAAAGATCTTAAAATCTTTTGGACTAAAACTACGTCTTCAAACTTCTCACCAAGACTCTCCATGGAATTCACTAGTTCTTCAACTCTCAGAAAGTACTTCCCAAAAGTTTCATCCTCTTTCATCTCTAGCTGTTCAAAATGTAATCTGTAGGTTTGAAGCTTGTCATCCTTTACCTTCTCATTACCTTCATAACTTCTAATGAGTTTGTCCCACATTTCTTTGGCATTTTCTAAGTGCATAATTTTTACAAATTATGCTTCCTCAAGCCCACTCAGAATAACATTCATAGCCTTAGAGTTGAAGCTGAATTCTAGTTTGTCATCCTTATTAGCTAGTACAATTGGATTTACATAATAAATGTCTACCACATCCCAGACATATGCACCTAAAGCCATGATCCAGGTGGATATCGGTGGCCACCCACCTTCTCTAACTAGCCCAAAACATGTTTCTGGCAATTTTGGTAATTTACTATTTTTAGCAGTTTTTAACTTTCGGGGCCATTTTGAGGCCCTAAACGATGTTTTTTGAAAAAACGGGGAGAAACATGGATAATAGATCGATGTTTCTCACCCAAAAGTTGTATTTCTCGGATAGATCTTTCCAACGAGCCATCAAGCGCCCCAAATGGAGATTGTATGCAAAATTTACGCCCCTGGGAAGTTGACGTATCAACTACCCCCATTGGGGCCCACAAACCTTTTGGCTTTTCATCTTCCGGGGTTAGGGTTTTGGATTTTACTTATGTTAAAAAGGACCTTAGAGCCTCATTTTAATAATCATCTTCTCACAGATGCGAGTAGCCTTCACATCTCTTCTCAGAGATAAGCTACCACCATTCTAGAGAGTCTTTCACTCTGTATTTTACAGTCTTTGTACATTTATTTCATTAATAGAAATCGTGCATCACTTTATGTCCGTGTTTATGGTTGCATCTCTGATACATTTATGTTATATTATTGAATATCTGTGATATCTCTGTGCATTTCTTTATTATATCTCCGATCTCATTTCATACCGAAAATAATCTGGATCAGTGGTATCAGAGCAAGCTTCTCTTGATCGTTTTCAGTGCATGTCCCCGACGAGGTATGAGTATAGAAAGTTGGGTCTCGATCTTGTCTCTCTTGAGGAAAATCACTCTCGCACACCCAAGAAACCCTCAATGGTGGAAGAAAAGAAAAACAATGGAGTAGACGATCCTATCAGTCTGTTGCTTGAGCAAGCTCTCACGTGACAGAGGGGCGAAATGATGGAGAATTTTTCCCACATACTTCAATGCCTGCTGATAGCATCAGGTGCATCTTCATCAAGAGGCCACTTTGGAGGAACCTCGCCTTTCAACGTACAGGTTAATTTTGATATTCCCATATTTGAAGGTCAAATAGATGCAGATGCCCTAGATAAATGGTTAAATCTGCTAGAAGGTTATTTCTCTGTTCATAATTTATTGGACAAGGAAAATATCACCTTCACACTCCTTAAGGCTCTCCCCCATGTCAAACATTGGTGGGAAACTTACTAGGAGAAGAGTTCCATAGAGGAGTTTGGAATATATGGGGCTGAGCCCACTTGGGATTTTTTTGTGGATGCGGTAAAGGAACAATACTACCCTGTTGGCAACTATGAGGACCAATACATGAGATGGACCACACTACGGAAAGAGAGGGGCCAATCAGTTCTGGAGTTCACCAATAGCTTCCATACCTTGTGCACCAAGCTGGGTATCAAAGACTCCGAATGAAATTTGGTTCTGAAATACCGTGGGGCTCTACACAGATACATCCAAACCGAAATGGATTTTCTGGACATCTCATCACTCGGTGTTGCCTATTGATATGCTGTTAAAATTGAGCAGAAATTTAAGCACTAGAACAAACGGGAGTTCAGGTCTACAAATCCACAACAACCAAAGTATGATAAAGACAGCCCTAACAAACAGTCTCCTGAAAACAAGTCCAAGCCACAAGAAAAGAAGGGTCACGGAAAGACAAAGTAGGACACCGGAAAATGGTGCGATTTCCACAAAATCTCCTGGCACAACACCGATGAATGTCTCTCAAAATAGTCATTGGTGGCCAAGATCAAAGACAAGGAGCTGAACCCTAATTCAGAATCTGATTTTGAAAATAATGGGAAAAGACAGATCATTGACGCAGACCCCACTGCTATTGTTGCGACCGCAACAATTCAACCAGAAGAACCAACAGATCCTGAAGAGGGGGAGCGCCTTTTCATTCACAGATGTGGGTGAAGGGGACCCCGCTGCATTTTATTGTTGATAGCGGAAGCCAAAAGAACCTCATCTTAGCAAAGGTCATCAAACAATTGGGATTGTCGACAACACCACACCCGCAACCATACAACATCGGGTGGCTTCGCCAAGGATGAGATCTCCATGTCAGCCAGCAGTGTCGATTGTCATATGGCATCCAACCCTTCAAGGATGAGGTATTATGTGATGTTGCCCCACTGGATGTCTGTGATGTTCTCTTGGGCCAGCCATATATGTGGAAACGCCATGTTATCTATGAGTCTCAATCCCGTAGTGTCATTATTACTCTGGGGGGTCATCTCTACAGGATACTAGAGGTAGTTCCAACTACTGCCCCACCTAAACAGTTCCGCAAGGTAGTATCTCATACTACAAAATTCATCTTCTCCACAATCTGTTCAAAGGGTGAACAGAAGGATACTACAACCACCACAGCTTCGGCCCAAGCATCTTCTATCCAACAGAAGCAGGTCGACAAGGTTGTAGCAAAGCACGAAGATTCTTTCTGCACACAGTCATCTAAAATAGCCAAACTGGTTAAAAAGGTCCAAACCTTCCAGCCCAAGGTTCGTGATAGCCTTCAACAAGCTAAGCAACGCCACATCTCCAGCAAGGCAAGCAGATCACCAAGATTCAGATTCAGCAATCGCTTTCCCCTCTCCCCCAGGAACTCAACACAATGGAGACCATTTCTTCCTAAGGAGGGAGGATTGATCTAGGTGGATATCGGTGGCCACCCACCTTCTCCAACTGGCCCAAAACATGTTTCTGGCAATTTTGGTAATTTACTATTTTTAGTAGTTTTTAACTTCTGGGGCCATTTTGAGGCCCTAAACGATGTTTTTTGAGAAAACGGGGAGCAACATGGATTGTAGATCAATGTTTCTCACCCAAAAGTTGTAGTTCTCGAATAGATATTTCCAACGAGCTATCAAGCACCCCAAATGGAGATCGTATGCAAAAGTTATGCCCGTGGGAAGTTGACGTATCAACTACCCCCATCGGGGCCCACAAACCTTTTGGATTTTCATCTTCTGGGGTTAGGGTTTTGGATTTTACTTATGTTAAAAAGTCCCTTAGAGCCTCATTGTAATAATCATCTTCTCATGGATGCGAGTAGCCATCACATCTCTTCTCAGAGATAAGCTACCACCATTCTAGTGAGTCTTTCACTCTGTATTTTATAGTCTCTGTACATTTATTTCATTAATAGAAATCGTGTATCACTGTATGTCCGTGTTTATGGTTGCATCTTTGATACATTTTTGTTATATTATTGAATATCTGCGATATCTCTGTGCATTTATTTATTATATCTCCGATCTCATTTCGTACCGAAAATAATCCGGATCAAGCCATTATGTAGGTTCTCATCCTAACTTTCTAGAAGGAAACGTTTGTTCCATTGAATAGAGGGGCCTTATTGGTTGAAGTTCCTTCATGGCTTGACATGTTTAAGCTTACTGATCTACCTTTAAGTAAAAGGAACCATTTCTGATACCAATTGTTGGACAACTGATAGGGGGGGTGAATCAGTTGTTACTGTGCTTAAACAATTATGCCCATTTTAGACTCTTCACAGAACACTCAATAATGATCACAATGATGCAGGGAAGTAAGCAATAGAATATTAAACATCAATCACACACATGAAATACACAGAGACAGATATTTCTCGAGGAAACCCATAAAGGTAAAAACCTCTTCTTCTTGATATGATAAGTAATATTTATTTTCTTTACATTATCATTCTTATGAGATCCAACTCATCTTGAGGCTACAACCTTTGTTTTACAAGTAACAACTTGCTGAGATAACCAACTCTCTGGTTTATCTAGCACCCACTAGAAGGAATCACCAACTCCCTGAGTCACACATGCACCAACCTGTATAACAAAGAACAATAGTTCTCCCTTGCACCACTCTCCCACCTTGGTTTTTCTGGCTGCAACCAGATGGAAGCTACAACTCCCTATGTTCAAGCACCCACTTGAAAATCTGAGGACACCAGTCCTCTCTAGCACCTCTCAACCGCCCTGAAATATAAATCTTTGCTTTTTATGACTTTATCACAGTGATACAATGTTTATCTATTGCTTATCAGTATAATCACTGTTCTTCTATGCTACTCTTCTCTCCTGCATTCATGTCTCTCTACTCGCATGAATCACTCTCAATAGTCATTCCCATCTCTTCTTTTTTCTATGTTTTTATAATATCCGTGCACCTTCTGCATCCTTCATGTGCAATACCTCTGCATGCCCTTCATTGCATCACTGTTCTGCCCTATAGGTTGTTCACTGCATCTCCTGCTCATGCATGCATAACTCAACAACAAAAATCACTTCACTTCTTAGTTCTGCATGCTTTTCTCACGACGATTTATCTCCTGATCATCATGGAAACTCTTCGTCTTCTCTGGTGGTTATGTTCCCTGTGAGTTCATCATCAGTGGTCGTTATGCTCAGATTCCTTAGCTTCTCTGGCAGTCAAGACTCTTAGTCTTATATGTCAGTTACATCCAAACAACTATGGCTTCTTTGGCTTCTATCCCCTTCCTTCGCGTGACCACTGATAGTGACCAAACGCTTATTAAAAAGGCGCTTCCTGATTTCTGTGTAGTGAGCGCTAGCTCCATTTCATGATATGACCTTGGGCTATGAGCTTCATGTGACCAAGCGATTGCAGGTATTTCCAAAGGTGGTTTAGACCAAGCTTCTTTCTGCCCTGCAATTAACCACAAGCCTCCACGTGTCCTTTCTCCAAAACTATGGTTTCAATTGCGGCCTGCTCATGAAAAATTAAGGATGGAGCATGTTCTGGCCCAACAATGGAGCATGACCATCGATCTCACGATCTTGAAGGTGTTCTTGAATGGACTATTCATATATTTCCTCTCAAGTCTGCAGACCAAATCTCTCCTTCCTCTATCAACGACTGAGGTTTCCTTCATGATCCGAGCTCCAAGAGTTTCAACTCTCAAACCCTGTTGCTGCTGACTGGATATCTTCCGGAATGGAAGATATGCTGACATCTGTCCTCTTCAATCAACGGCTATGCCTTCTTTCCTTTTTCCACGCGCAATCCTTGGTCTCATCTATTAGATGACACATGTCCCTCCAAACCAAGGAAACGAGATCGATTTCACGATCCGGGCTCCAGGATTTTCAATTCTCAAGTTCTTGTTTTCTCCCGGAGCATTTCACCCGGAGTCCATGATCCAACGATGCATGTCCCTCTCGGATCAACGGTCAAGATATCCTTCAAGCCTTCAGACTTTAGAGATTTCAATTCTCAACCTTCGCTACCTTAGAATGCTTTTAGCCGGAGTCCACAAATTCCTCCCATGTGTCCTCTTTGAATCAACGGTCCTCATTCACTTCAGGACTTTGACACTATCAAACCTTTCTCCTTCGTGTTTTCCTGGAGAAGTTTTGCCGAGAGTTCACGATCCATTGGCACATATCCTGCTGCATGATCAACAATCAAGAATACACCTGAAATGATCTTCAGATTGGGTGACTCGTATCCACTTCGGGTCTTCGACATTCCAGACTTTGGGTCTTTTCATGAGTACTGGTGGTAAAAATCCTGGAGCAAAACTCCCGTAGTGACGTAACTCTTGCATCACTCGATGACGTGTCATGAGCTAAGCAGCTGCCACATGTCACTTAGATTTGTGATTTACATGTACCTGAAATGTCGAATCAACTTGACACTTGTCATTGTCTGATTGTGCCACGTTTCCTTGTTGATGTGATCTACTGACGTAGATCTCCCTGATCTAACGATCATTGTCTGATCTCCAAATCCGACGACTGATGGAACTTCGCATTCCGAGGATTTCAAATCTCAAACTTTCAGGAGCGTAACCTCCTCACATATCTATACCTGAAGTGAATGTCGTTCGTTCGATCAGGATCTTGGATCGACAACTCAATCTTTCTATGATGCAACTTTGCTAGCTTATCTTGTCCTTCCACTCAAAATTGATCCGACGGCTGTGAACAAATTGTGACTTGGTGTTTGAACGTGAGACAACCCTGACTATTCCAACTCCCGATATCTGAAATACTCTAGATCAATAGCCCACAACCCTCTATGATCCAATGGTCTAGATCTTATCAGGACCTCGCATTTCACAAGTTCCTACAACTCTTACCTTTGAAATTTTCTAGTTTGCGAGTCAACGAAATGTTGATCTCTCACCACGTGTCCTCTCGATCCAACAGTTCAGATCTTATTATGATTTCGCATTTCGTGGAGTTGGAGGATGGCTCTTAGCCTTACCCTCTTCGCAGTTATACTGGATCCAACTATTGTTGGTCCTCGGCGATCAGATCCAACAGATCAGATCTGTACTTCTCCTCTGCGCTTCCTCTGGTCACTGGACTCTGATCTAATGGACATCGGGTATTCAAGATTGGTGATCCAATGGACACTTTCGCTCCTCCTTCTGAGCTTTGGCTTTCTCAAATATCTAAGTGTCAAAGGCCATGACCTTTGATCCTTCTGCGAGCCTTGATGTATGGGATCTCGTTTGTGCATATCAAAACGCTATCTCTTCTGAGCTTTGATCTTTGCATACTGTTTGCTTCTTCACATGAGCTTACGTTGTTCCTATTTTTCCATCGATGCACACTTTGATCTTTCCATCAATGATGAGCATACTATACCTATAAACATGCCAATGTAGCTGTTATTTTTTCCATCAATGACAAGCACACTCTGCCTTTAAACATGCCAACACTTCTACTGCTACTTCTTAATGCTTTGCCTCCTGGAGATGTAACTCTAGTGTCTTCAGTTCAGGGTCCTTAGTAAGTCACTCATAAGTTTGTGCACTATGAATGCTTAACTTTTTACATTCCATGGCTAATGCTTTGATCCTTTCAACTATGCTCTGGGAAGTTGCTTCTCTCTGGTCTCGCACTTGCTGCAGAGTGCTTAGTACTGTTTGTAGCTCTAGTTCTAAGACCCTCTCTTGAAGTTGATGAATGGATTCAACAAGATTTTCCACTTGATTCCCTACTCGGTCTTCCTCCATTTGGTCTAATCCCGTCACTGAGCGAAGTTCTATGCATAGTACTTCTTTTTCTCCAACTTGCTCCGCGAGCAACTATTCTTTCTCTTGCTGGATCTGCGCTCTATCCCAACAACATAAGCATTTGTTGGCACATGGGTAGACCCAGGGTTCAACGCTTCAATAGAACACCAAAAAAACACTAACTACCGACCCTTTCGACAATATCAGAGAAGCAGATGAAGTCTCACCCAAGGTAGAGGCAGGGGTGGTTGCAGGACTTAGATGTCTGCAACCTAGCTAGGACACAGATCTATGATTACAATACTCTAACAAAGAACTTGGCAGTTATCATTCGTTAGTATTCAACCAGTATATACTTCGCAGATAAAACCTTAATTACAGAGCAACGCCGTATTCAACCAGATCTAACACATCTAAGCCCTTAGCATAAGGAAACAGATCAGATCTAGCATGTTATTCACGTCATTAGGCACTAAGCTATCATATTCATCTAAACATACATTATTTCACTAATAATAAATCACATAAACAATATAACAACCATAATTCACAAAGCAACCATAACACAGGATATACGTGGTTCACTCCAACATGGGGCTACGTCCACCAACTCTTCTCTTCTTTATTATCTTATGTCAATCTTCTTACAGGCACATAGCATCAAAATCCTACTCCAAAGAGGAAAGGAGATATGTGCGCACCTTGCCACATCCTCCTTCCTCGAGTTACAACACAAAGTCTCCTCGTACAGTATGTGCACAAAGAAATACATATGACCATACACTAAGCACAGAGCCTCTTACAATTACTTGCACTTAGCACAATACTTAGCACCTAGCATCAACCACACAAAACATCTGACACTTCTTACATCGCCTAGCTTTCTATTTATACATTACAAAAAGGGCCTAAACATGGGTAAACCCATGGGCCGACATCCCCATACCTGTTACATAAACCCTAATCCCAAAAATTCCCTAAAAAGGGGACGAGATCCCATGATCTCCGCTTCGACTTGTGCTCTACCTTCGACTAGCTTGTCGAAGTCCCAAAATAGGTCAAAAATGACCAAGGATCTCTGAAATTTGGTCAAGGGCCAACATTGGTAATTTTCTGAGATCAATTACATTTACGTCATCCCTTGGTAAAAGTCATTTTTTCCAACAGTTTCATATAAGTTGGGTTTTCACTCCAAGATTTTTTCATATTGTTGTATTTTCTTATTTTCCATAGGATCAACCCCACCAAAGTGTGACACAAAACCTTCTCTACTGCTTTAGAATTGTCGTAATTAGGTGGTAGAGCCTACCTCTACATGGATTCCCTAGGTAGATCCTTTGTTTCATTTTGGCATCCATGCTGTCAGTTTTGACTATAGGCTTGGGAGTCCTTGTTAGTCCCATCATGATTACATATTGAAGCCTCATTCTTCTTGCTAATTGTCGGGCCCTTCGTTTTTGGGTAAGAATTGCACAAGTTTTGATTAAGCATGAGTCACACAAACTTCATCAGAGGCTAGAACAAAGAGTAACAAAAAAGTAGTTATGGAAGCTAGTGCAACACCAACTAAGCAACAAACAATTGCAACAGAACGGGAAAGCGAGCAAGCTGAACAAGAAGACATAACCCAGCTATATATACGACTGCATATAATTGTAAAAGGGTTGGTTAGGTTGGGTTGGTGTTGTTGGTGTTGTTATTGTTGTTGTTCCTTCAGTCCATTGGTTGGGTTAGAGTAGAGTTGGGTCATGTTTATCAGAGTCACCCAAGTTTTTGGGGAATAGTTGTTGAAACTTGTTGTAAGTCGAAGAGACAAACCAGAGTCTATACTGAACATTTCTATGTAATTCTGAGTCTGTAATGAAGGAAAGATCCGAAAACTAATATGAAGGAGAGCCAAATTTTCAAATATGATTTGTCTTTGTATGTTCACTTATGCATTACATTGTTCCTTTATGGCTTATGACTTATGTTTGATGGTTCTATGTTTAATCATTGTTAATAATGTAAGTAGGTTCAATTCTTGCGGTTAGATGTTTCAGATATGATGTTGCCTCTTGCGCAAAAACATGAATGAGTTCCGAATGATCTATGGAATCCCTTTAGTATTTTCCCTACCCTTCCCTATATTTCTATCTCAACAACGCTTCGGGTGAGGCTTCTTCTCTTCGAAGGAGATGAAAATGCCATAACTCTAGACTACATGGTACCTTTTTTTGGTAACTTGAGAAGGACCCCAGTCTGATCAAATTCACGCCAACAAAATGGTTTCGTTGCCGAGACACGTATTAAAATGGAACCTATAGGAATAATGCTTTCCCTTCCCAGCCACAGATGGTCAAACTTCCCATGCTTTCCATTATCTTCATTTCTGGTGTCCCATCTTAATACCCAGTCTCCCGGTTTGAAGTCATCCTCCTTGGTATGCCTGTTGAAATCCTTGTTGAAAGATGAGCATTGTTGAAAGCCTTTTCCCTGGTTTGCTGGACACTGATTAATTCATCTTTTCTTCTTTGAGTGGGATATGTTTTTGCATCCTCTTCTTGTAACAAACTCATCACTAGCAATCCCAATGTAGTAGGAAAAATAGCTTATGTGCCATAAACAATCTGAAAATGTGAGGTGGCGATAGATCTCTTTGGGGTGATTATGTCGACTCATAGTGCATGGATGAGTTTTTTGTGCCAAGCCTTTTTGTTTTCTTGCAACATTTTCTTGATAATTCTGACTAAGCTTTTATTTGAAGACTCATCCAACCCATTTCCTTGAGGGTAACAAGATGTAGAATGGCCAAGGGTAATATTATAAACACTGCAAAATTTCTCTATTTTCTTGGACTTGAAAGTTGTTGCATTATCTGTTATGATCTTGATAGGGCATACAAACCTAGACAAAATATGGTCTTCTAAAAACTGGATGATAACAACATATGTTGCCTTCCTGGTGGGAACTGCCTCAATCCACTTAGTGAAGTAATTTGTTTCTGTTAGAATCCACTTGTGCTGAGATGAGGATTATGGATGTATTTCTCCTATAAAATCAAGGCCCCACTGTCTGAAAGGTGCCTCAATAGAGATGGGCTTTAAGGGAAGAGGCTACAATTTTATTTTCGCATCGAAAATTTGACATTCATGACATCTTGAAACCTCTTTACAGACATCAGAAAAAATGCTAGGCCAGTAGAACCCAGCCCTCAAAATCTTGTGCATAGTGGTTTTCCAATAATGGTGCCCTCCATAGTCACCCTTATGAAATTCTTTGATGGTCTTCTTAGCTTCTTCTTTCAACAAACAAATCAACAAAATCCCCCCTGGATCCTTCCAATATAGAGACCGATTTACTATACAAAACTTTGTTGCTTTCAACTTTAGGAATCTGGTCTTTGTTTTACTCAATTCAGGAGGAGCCTGCAAATTTCTCAATACATAAATGATATTTTCATACCATGAGGAGTCAAGGAATTTTTGGGAAATCCGAGGAGCTCTCTCTTCCTCCACACTTGTTGACAAGTCAGCCATGAAATTTATTCCTAAAATTTCACAATTGGTTTGTGCCATCAGTTTTGCAAGCCCCTATCCCTTGATCAACTTGTTGGGTTTGATCTCAAGGTCATATTCTAACAACACTGCTATCCATTTACCCCTCTTTCCTTCAAGATCAAGTTGGGTTAAGATGTCTTTCAAAGAACTTATGGGCACAAAAGCAGTAGTATGGGAATGCAAGATGTAAACTCTGAATTCTTTCAAGGCCTTGACTAGTGCATATGCTTGCTTCTCCATGATATCATACTTCACAAGGGCATCCCTCAATGTCTTGTTGTAATAAGCTATGGGCTTCTCAAAATTCTACTCATCTTTCTTTAGTAAAACACTAGCAATTGTGTGCTCTGAGGCAAAAGAGAACAATATGAAGTCATTTTCAAAATTAGGGTTGGCCAGTATTGGAGCCTTGGTCAATGCCACTTTGATGTCTTTAAAGGATTTTCTGGCTTCAGGGGTCCACTTTATTTCATTTCCTTTCTTGATCATGTTTGTAATATAATTTATGATTTCAGCCAAGTTAGGGATAAACCTTCTCATAAAATTCGATTTTCCCTGGAAAGATTGTACCTCTTTTTTACTTCTAGGTATGCAAATTTTTAAGATTCCCTCAACTCTGCTGGGATCTACCTTTATTCCCTCTTTTAAAATAATGTGACCCAACAACTTTCCTTCTTCAATAGAGAAATTTGACTTCTTAGGGTTCAACGAGATTCCAAACTTTCTACACTTCTGAAATGCCCCTCTTAGATGCTTGAGGTGTTCTTCATCTGAAACAGAATACACAGTGATATCATCCGGGTAGATAGTAATGAATTTGTCTTTTTCAGTAGAAAAATCTATGTCCATAGCTCTTCGAAATGTTTCCCTTGCATTCATGAGCCCAAAAGGCATCTTGGCATACATGAATGTTCCCCATGGAGTTGTGAATGTTGTCTTTTCCTGATAATCAGGGTGCACCATAATTTGATTGTATCCAGAGAAACCATCCAACATTGACATTTTCTGAGAACCCACCACTTTCTGTAAAATGTGGTCCATCTTAAGCAGTGGGTAGTTCTCCTTTAGAGACACCAGTGGGTAGTTCTCCTTTAGAGACACTCTGTTCATATTTCTAAAATCCACACACAACCTGATTTCTCCACTCTTTTTTCTGACTGGCACTAGATTTGTTACCCATTTAGAAAACCTCAGGGATACTATGATCTTGGATTCAAATAGATTCTTGACCTCTTTCTCAATCAAGGGAAGCAACAAAGGGTTTATCCTTCTTAGCTTTTGTTTGAAAGGTTTGTGATCTTCTTTGATTGGGATCACATGTTGGATTATACTAGTGTCATAAACTTTCAGATCATCATAGCTCCATGCAAAAACATCAGGGAACTATTTCATTAATTTGATATATTTCTCCTTGACTTCAGGGCTGAGTGTTCTAGACAGCTTGATGATATTGGGATCCTCCTATGTCCCAATATTGCAATCTTTTACATCCCCTTCGTTTACTGTGATTTTTGGACTTCTGACCACATCATTATTATCAAAGAGTTTCTCCACTGGGACCAGACCCTTGGGAATAATGTTTCTCTTTAGTTGAACTATGTCTCTGCCTGCAATATGATTGTTGAAGTACCCCTCCTTTGTGAAAACAACTACATCTACCTCTTCATAACAATATTCTTCATCAATGTTCAGATTCTCAAATTCATTCTCCATCTTGATGAAGCTTTCCATTTGTTTGTCATATTCAAAAATCTGCCAGTACTTAATATTATCTGGTACTGTTGACCTGTATTTGACCTCAAACTAATATCTTCTATTAGGGAAGATCGAAACTTTGAAAACCGCTGCAGAAGTAGCCAAGGCATCAACAATCTGATTCTTCCCTCTTGGAATTACTGAAATCTTATACTCTGAATTTTTTTTAAGGAGATCTAGCACTAGGTTCCTATATGCCCTCAGTCTGGGATGCTTTTCTTGGTATATGCCTTTTATTTGATTGATAATTAGCTCAGAGTATCCATGTAAAACTATTCTTTTGGCACCCAATTCTTTCAAAACCTTCAACCCCAATATTAATGCTTCATATTCGGCCATGTTATTCATGCACTCAAAAAAAAGTTTGTAAGAACACAATTTTGAATCTCCGTTGGGTTGATTGCTCCATACGCCAACCCCTACTCCCTCTCTGCAGGAAGCTCCATCGAAACTCATATTCCATATATGATCTTCTTCGTTATCCTACTGCTCTGAAAAATTCTCAATCTACTGATCAAATATCTCTTTGTCATTCATATCAATTTCTGTCTCTTTTTCTTCAAAACAGAGGTCATTGAAGAAAATGGAAGACCCCAACTCAGTTTCCACATAGTAGATGGGATGATTACTCGACTGTGACTTGTTGCTGACCATGTATTTGAGCAAAACCTCTCTATACAACCTTCTGTCTTGACCAAAGATAGGGATGGTGGGATATGACATATCCATCTAGAGAGTTCCCTTTAATTTTTCCACCCATGTCCTGGATACCAGCATGCCAAACTTGGGAGGAATATCCACAACCACTACATCCATAACCATGTTATTTGCTGGGATTTGTGCTAAAGATACTACCAGATATTTGATAAGACCCAGGCACTTGACCTTCCTGGAATCAAAAGAGAATAGGTCTTTGTAAGGCCTTGTGATGTCGAGGCCTAGTTGGTCCATGACCACCTTGGGCATCAGGTTACGAGATTCTCCTGAATCCAGCATGACATTGTGTAGAGTCATATCATGGATTTTCAGGCTGACATAAAAAGGGAGAAATTCTTCAGCATCACTATTTTCCTCTATGCGCGGGCCAAACAAGATGGTTGGGTGATCATCTTGTATGTTCAGGGTATCAGAAGTTTGCTCTGTCTTAAGCATATTGATGATCTGATTTCTATATTCGCTATTCTTGATTAATTCATTGAAGGGTACATAAATTTTAATCTTGGCCATCTCACTTTCAAAATTAAAGGAGGATGAGGGTTTCTCTACCTCTTTGGTGACCGTCTCTTTCCTTGATTCTAGTATTTTCTTCTGGGGATTTTCTTTCTCCTTTCCTTCATCTACAACATCTTTTGCAACAGAGTCTTTTGCAGTAGAATCCTTTTTGGGTTGACTTGAAGAGGGTATGTTACTCTGAGCTTCTTTGTTGGGCTTTCCTTTTGGAGGATTTCCCTTTGGAGGGTTTGAAGGTACTTTCTAATTTCAAAGATTATATTGTCTTTGGAATTGCATGATGGAATTTTGCAATCCTGTTTGGTAATATTCCCTTTCTACTGATAACCTTTCCTCCCCATCTTGCATGAATATCTCACATGCATCCATGAACTAGTCATGTTATTCTTGAGTCAAAAACACCTCTGTTTCTTTATCATCACAATAGTTCATGTTTTCTTCAAAATATCCATCATAATGCTCATTTACATATTTATTTTGAAAATGAGGCCTTATTTGTTGATCCCCCTGATTTCCTTGATTCGCCTGATTTCCCTTATTTATCTGATCTCCTTGATTTCCCTGATTCCCCTAATTTATTTGTTCTCTTTATCTGATTTGTGGGATTGTTGGTCTCCTCGGATTTCTGGGTGGACCATCAGCATATTCTCTAGGGTTAGGCCTATTATATAAGGCCATTCTCTCCATGGTTCTCATCATCATTTCAAACCTTTCTTCTGATGTTTGTGAGGGTGAAGGTTGTGCCTTATCTTGAGCTTTGTTCATGTCCCTGTCAAAGTTAGATTTGATCTTTCCTGAAGCCATTAGATTTACCTCAACTTCTATGGCATCAGTCATCATATCACATAATGAAGTAGATCTTTGTTCCCGTAATAAAAAAGCAAAATCACTTTCAAAGGAATCAACATATCTGAGTTGAGCAGCTTTGGGGGGGGGTTTACCTCAGTAGGAATCAAATTATAGACTTTTACAAATCTAGCTGAAAACTCCCGCACTGTTTCGTCAGGTGATCTCCTCATGTTGTTATACTGAGTTAAAAAATGAAGGGGATTTTTCTTGTCGCCCCATTTTGCAAGAAAGTTGGTTTCAAAATCCTCAAAATTTATGATACTAGCTACTGCAAGAGCTCTAAACCACTTCCTCACTTCTCCTGCAAGACTTTGTGAAAACAGTCTCATTTTTGCATCTTCAAAATCTACTTCTTCCAAGTTTGAAAAATCATTGAACCAGTCTAGATGTTTCTGGGCTGACACACTACCTTCAACATCATATAGTTTGATCCTTAGATTGTACTCTCGAGGTAAATAATGTAGCTGAGCAGGAAGTAAAAGAGGAGCAAATCTAGCTTCCATGGCTGTTATAAGGGGTTGAAGAGGCTGTTGGTTCTAAGTATGAATCACTATAGGCTTCACAGATGAAGCTAACATTAAATCTTGGAACCTCCCTTCGTCAAAGATGACCTTGTTCAAACAAGATTCATATTTAGTTTTGAATAGATTTTGTTCAAATTTTACATCAAACACAAGGTCTTCAATGCTCGTTACTCCATCTTTGGGCAAGGACATATATCGATCTAAGTGAAAAACTGGTCTAATTTTCTTTTCTTTTATTTTATGTACAAGATTTTTAGGATCAGACACAAGGATTGCGACTTCTGGGTTTGGGTTTCTCCTGGCATGAATTTTCTTGGGAGCCATGATTTCTAGCTCACACTGCTTGGTGCAATTGGTCTCTTGGTAACAGAGTCGCCAGGGAAAAAATAATCTCAGTCAATAAGGTATTTGATCCACTGTCACCCTCAGGGATCAAAACTAAATCTTTAAGTCGTTCTTCTCCCAGGGAATATTTCTCTTTCGTTCCCCGGCAGCGGCGCCAGAATGTTAGCACTCTATAAATTTTGTCTGACTAATAGAAGAATGGCAGAGGTAACTGTTTCAACCAACTTTAGAGCTGGGCACTAGCCTGCTCAGCTCAAAGAGGGCTCTCTCATGTCACTTGATGTTCTTTGGAAATCAATGGCTAGATTTGGCTTTGATTTGGGGGTTTCTATAAATTTGTTGGCCAAGAAGAGGAGGGACACTCAGGGCTATGGAGTCGAAATTATGAAATTGAATGAAAACAATGATTGGCCGGTAGAACTCTCTAGAGGATAAAGGCTAAATGAGGCAATGAATTTGAGTTGTAAATTGAAATTTCCAAAGTGTAAGAGGAAAGGGGAAAAACAAGTAACTGCATAAAGCATTAATGAAATGAATTCTGAATTAGTTAGGAAGAAATACACACAGTTTAAATTACTTCAACCGAGAGCATCACAAGATGAATTCTAGGCCTTTGACAATCCAATTTAAGCAGAAGAAAATGAATATGGAATTAAAGAAACACAGGAAATACATACAATGAGAGAAGACTAAACTCATATCACCACCATTAGAATCTTTTCATAGAGACTTCAAAAGATTCTTCATATGTATTCAATTCAGTCCCAGATATTTACAATGGAGTTTAGAACAACCATAACTTGTGCCCTTGCACTTATTCCCACATTAATTCATTCAAAACTTCTAGTATTTATACAATTTGAGTTTCTTTCGACTAGAAACCGATTACAATAGTTGAACTAAAACGTTTCATCTTTTAAAAATGACTATAATAATTACATTCAACAATTTCGGTATGGAAACTGATTACAATGATTGATCAAACAAAAAATGTTTCATGTATCTACGACCAATTTATCTGACTCATCGACTTCTATCTTCGCCATTTGTCTCGCCTGGGCCTCTGTCGAACATTCTATCCTGGTGACACTTGGAGGCTATTTGCTGGTTCTCGGAAAATTGCATTTTGTCTTGCCTAACCACACTATATCTTTCCACTACAAGTTAGAAGGGATATCGTAATCCATCATTTCCTTTATCGAGATCTCCAGGTTAGTGCAAGTGGCACAAGTCATGGTTGGAAGTTTGATCTTCATTGTCTTGAACTGATTTAAGATCTCAAATTCTGTGGTCAAATATTCCACCAGATTTGTCCCCTTCAAGTTTTCCTATAGGCTTTAAAACTTGGAGTGATCTATCATGCATTGGGTGGGGTGAGAGTTGTACTCCTCCCGATCATACAATTTTCCTTTTGCATCTCAAAATGATGGGAGTCCTTTGACAAACAACTCTTCAAATAGATCTTTGAATTACTGTATTCTCTGCTCCATATGCATGGCCTTGGTTTGGAATGATTTAAGCAAGTTATGCTTGCCTATGACTCTCCTGGCCCAAATGATCAATGTGGTCATGTCTTTGACCCCAATGGTCTGAAGTTCAGCAGTGGGAATGGAATTTAGTATATTTATAGCATTATGGGCCCACTCCGACGGTTTCTTTGTTGGTGTTTCACTCACAACAATGCATCTGCTTCTGGTTGTGATGGCCATTCTATCTTTTTCATGGATGAAATTTAAGTATACCTTGAACGTAGCAACTTCAACAACAATAGATTCCTAAATGATGTGTTTTCCCCCCTGCAATAGTCCTTTTCCTTTCAATCTTGTCTTCAACTTGTCTACTCTTTCATGTAAAGCTTGATTCTCTTTCTGGAACTGGGCGATCTTCTCATCCTTCATTCTTATTTCTTGTTGCAACATTTCTATGTCTCCCTTAAGACTCTTTATTTATTCTGCTTTCAGGCTAACTTGGGACATAGCCTGAACCAATCCATCATTGATTTTCTCAACTCCTGTAGTAGAAGGTGAAACAACAACCATGTTTGTTGCTTTTTTCTGTCCTTGTGACCAATTCACCTTTTCCTTCTCCAAATGAAACACTTTGGCCTTGTAATTCAATGCTTCTTGTCTAAATGTCTCTCTCTCTTGTTCTAGAGCAGCTAGCTCAGCTATTTTTGGATGCTCTATGGAAAACATCTTTAGCCTTTTCTTCATGCTTTGAATCATCTTGTCTTTCTATTCTAAAGAAGCTTTTACCCCCTGAGGGCCTTCATATTATAATCTCTTGACTTGAGTCTGCCAAGCTCTGTTGGATGATTTCTCTTGTCTCAATTGTCCCGTTAGCTTAAGTGCATGAGTTTTCAACCTTGAAACCTTTAAGCTCAGACCCAGGTAGTCCGAATACAACATGTCACAAGTGTTTTTGTGGAATTTCACCTTGTCTGGGGAACTGATGTTTTCATAATGCACCTTGACCTCAGACACTTTATCCTCATCTGCAATTGCTATGTTGAGTGTCTTCTTCTCTATATCTATGACTGAGAACAAAGAAGACCTATGTTGATAAATATTTTCTGCCTCAGGTATCAAATCCCTTATTTCACTCATGGCCAAGCTTCCTTTCACACCATATTTATTTGATAAATATTCTTTATATTGGTAAGCTTCTCTAGGTGCTTTATCAAAAATGTGCTTTTTGTTGCTGAAAGCTCTTGAGCTTCTTTCACTTTGGGGCATGCTTCTTTTACCAAATTCTTCCTTGTTGGTGCCACTCTCCACCATATCCATACTTACTTGCTCCTTGGGATCTTCTTCCTCCAGATATACTATATGTGGGGATTGTTTGATCTTTATCTTCTTGGGAGCATTTTGTTGACTACTAGTGCCTAGGGCCTCTGAACTGCTTCTCTTGGTGTAGAAAATTAATTTTGTAACTTGGAATGTTAGCTTCTAAGGGGTATTTTGTGTTTGAGTCTGTTGTAGGGTTAGTCCCACTTGTTGTGTTTAAGCAGGCTGGAAGATGGATTCTATATCAACACAAGTTTCCAAATCAGCTAATTTGTCAAAACCTTCCACATACTCATGTTCATAAGGGCCTTGTTTGCTCATGAATCTTCTTTTAGATATGACCTGATGTGGATCATATATTCTCCCTTGTAGATGTGAAAATAAAATTTGTTTGAGTTTGTCCTGGATCTGAGGTAATAAATCTCTAGTCTTCACAACAAATGGTCCTATAATGAAAGGAAATTTCAGGTTGGACACCTTATTCATCTTTAGGAAATGTTCTATCTCTAAGATGATTGTTTGGCTGATGAACTCAAGGGAAAAGACTCTAGGTGTCAGAAATATAGGGAGAAGATAAGTTGCCTCTTGACAACCATATACCCCAATTACTATAGAATGCATGAACAACACCCAATCTCCTACTCTGTTTTCTAAATTTGGCTGTAACTTTTCATGTCCTCCAGGACTCTTGGCAGACTGGTGTTGAAGATGAAGCTGTTAACTTTGGACATGATCTTATTTATGAAAATGAGCATTGTGATTCTTTTTCCTTCATTGGTGATGAATGTTGCTTTAGGGAACTCCTTCTTGTTTGTCTCTTGGAACATTTTCAGCAAGTATGTGTTGGAAGATTGGTTATTGTCATTGATGTCAACCCTAGTCATGGGTTTTGGACCACAAGATTGATGAAGGTATTTGGACATGAAGGAAAATGCACATGTAGATACAAGACCCATGGATGGATAGTATACATCATGTTGTTTCCAGTGGTATGTGGCATGTCACGTGGATCCTCATGGTTGAGGAGAAATTAATTTTTGAAGATGACAAAGTGAATTGAAGAAGGAAGTACATGTAGGCCCTGAAGATAATTAAAGAAAATAATTACAAAATAAGAAATTGTCAAGTCAGCCCTAATGTTAAAAGGAAGTGACATAAATGGTATAAATAAATATCATTATACATTCATTTGATACACAAGTCGAATTTCATAGGAAATCAGAAGTAAAGAAGGTCGGATTTCAAGGGAGGATGAAGTCTTTTGGTGATGTGTTCTAAGGTATGTTATTTTCAGGTTATCTTACCATTTTTGCTATAACGTTTTTTTCTAGAATGATTCAAGTGGTGAAATTGCTATGGTATTGAGAAGACATATCAAGTTACCTATGGTAAAAATTTCAGCTCTTGATTCGCTATAATTATGGAGATACACTCTGTGGAAGATAGGGTTTGTGACCAATCCTGAAGCTAGTCAATAAACATGTGTTCTGGGTAAAACAATCATAACTTATTCATCGAGAATCCAAATGATGTGGGACAAATTTAATTGGAAAGAGTACAGACTTTGGTTTCTTTTGTGGGAGTTTCAGAATCGGATATTAAATATTGAGCACGGGGTATTCTGTACAAGTTCGGTCTCCTGAATAAACTGGAATTGAACAAGGTCTATCATTCTCTCTATAACTTCTTTTTGGGGAGGATTCAAGGAGTGAAACTGGAGGAGTTTCAGAGAATACATTGAGTAATATTATATACAGGATCAGAGTACTCCAAGAATTGAATAATTGTAGAAATTGAAGAAGTCTCAGGAAGCATTATCAGGTTCTATGTGAGGATTGGTTGATGGTGATGATATAATGTAAAGTTTTATTATCTCTCATAAATTATTGGGTGGAAGAAAGGGGAAAGGATGGAGATTTAAATTATTGGGTGGAAGGAAGGGGAAAGGATGGAGAGTTAAACTCTCTCTTGATACTGGAGGATTGTATCTTCCTCTTGGAGGTTTATCCCTCCCTTTACATTTGAAAGTCATTACTTCCCTTGAACAATAACTATTGATTATTTCTCATATATTGTGCATGGTGTATTGGTGTAACTCTTATACTATTGTTCATTGCTCATTGGATATAATTGAATGGTTTAAGTATAAGTTGAAAAATGTTTTAAATTGTACTTGATACTGATTCACCCCCCTCTCAGTATCAACAATATGTGTAATACCTGAAGTGCCTTAGTGACTGGAAGTTGAATAGATGTTTGTGTACATTATCAACTATCAATTTATCAAAACTGATACAGACTGTCTGACTGGATTCTAACTGAAAAAAGGGTAACAAAAAACCTAACATGACCTCAACTACATATTTGTTATTATCTAGACCTAAAATCTGATTGAGTATGGAATAGGCCCATAGGATCTCAATAACCATGACATTTACATTCATTGGAAGGGATAGATTCTTAGAATACTACTCGAGTTTGACAATTGTCTACAAAAATAGCTTTTTGACCTCGGGGGGACATTCCCTATAAACCGTGACTAGATTTTCTTCCTCGAAGGGTTCAAACGATGTGGAAGGGGACTCTCGTATGTCGAGGGCGTGTCAAATGGACATGTGATATATTATACATAGGACCTATGACCCTAACCTATTTAAAACGACCCTCTCTTCCTGTGAGTATTGTTCAGTGCACCAGTCTACAAATTTTGGGAAAGAGAATGCAACTTCGACGATGTAAGGGACTATGGAGGCTTGGAATGCTTCGAGAAAGGCTATTTGTCTCCCTACATGATCTGAAAAAATGGCTCTGGACAAAGAGACGATTGAGATGGTTATTTTGTTGTCAAACACATCAGAGCCCCTGTCAATTAGGGCTTCTTCACTTGGCGGGGTATCTTTCTCTGTTACGGAAAAAATGACAGGATCCATGGTGATGATGAAAAATACTCGTGAATGAGCGAAAGATGCGTGAGTTTGGTGCACTTTTGAGCTTAGGTTCGATTGGAGCAGTCACACCACTTTTAACGTTCAAATGATTTGAAAAAACATAAAATAATGACAAGGGTCCCCCCCTTATATACGTTTCTCGATAAATGGGACGAGGTAAAGAGTTTCGGGGTAGACCAATTTTCTCCCCGATATGCATCTGGTAGTGCCACATGGTCTTGAGGCGAAACCACAGTATTTTCATTGGTCCGCTTTCGAATAATTAAACTTCGCGCTAGTTCTCCACCCGATATGGCTGCTAGCTGTTGATCTGCAATGCCTGAGATCTGTGGTCCACCGTGTCGCATCAACTCCACGCCCCCACTACATTTAGCCGTATTTCGCTAGATGTTGCCTCATCCTCCAATTTATCACGACTCTATACCGGTTTAGCCCCTCACTAAGTCCCGGGACTTGGATTCCGTCAAAACATTGTTATGGTGATAACACATAGACATTAGCATAAGATAATATGTGAACACATGTATTTATGTAAGTAAATGTACATAGGGGATAAACACATATAACTAAGGATTAGTTGGAGCGTCCGATGCAACCGCTCCAATCATATCTCATATGTATATATACTCATGAATATGGATTATAAAGGGGATTGATTAACCTTCCCACAAACACTTCTTGAGTATGTTCTCATGTCTTGATGTGTTTTCCCTCATGTGATATCTTCTTGAATGCATCCCTGTGATTTCATAGACTACAAAAGATTGCATTAAGAATGGAATGCCATTATTTGATGGTCAAAACTATGCTTTCTGGAATAGAAGGATGAGAACATTTTTGCAAGAACATGGATTTGATGTCTGGAAAGTAGTAGTAAATAGATACAAGCCACCTGCTTCTCCCACACCAGATGAAGTTGGAAAAAGACTCTATGAAACCAATTTGAAGGCCATGGATGTTATTCTAAGTGGCCTAGTTTATTCATTATATGTCAAGGTTATCCATTGTGAATCTATAAAGGAAATTTGGGACAAACTTCAAAATGTTTACGAAGGAGATGCCAAATTCAAGGGGCCAATCGTCAAACTTATAGAGGTCAATTTGAATATCTAAAAATGAAGGAAGATGAAGATATTGTAGCTTATTTTCTATGAGTTGATGAAATAGTGAATGATATTAGAGGACTGGGAGAAGAAATTAAAGGTTTGTTAATTGTTCAAAAGATACTAAGGTCACTTCCAATGAGATTTGATCCTAAGGTTTCAGTTCTAGAAGAAAGAGAAGATATTGCTACGTTGAGCATGGATGAGCTACATGGAATACTTACAAGTTATGAAATGATAACAAAATATGATAATCCATCCATAAGAGAAGCAACTTTCAAAGAATATAAGAAGACAAGAAAGAACAATCAAAAGCCAAGTCAAGCTCCAGCTATAGTGATGATTCAAATGAAGATGAAGAAATAGCCAACTTCGTGAGGAGTTTGAAGAAATGAACTGGGAAGTACAAAGATAAGCTTCCCTTAAAGTGCTTTAATTGTGGTAAAATTGGTCATTTTTCTTCCAAATGTCCTTATGCAATGGGTTCATATAGTAATGATGCAGAAGAAGTTCCTAAGAAAGAAAATAAATATCAGAAAAGAGACAAGAAAAGAATTAAAAGAAAATCTTTCAAGAAAAGTCTTTATTCAAGAGAAGATAGTTCCTCATTTGGTGAGGATAATGACAGTGATAGTGACTCAGAAAGAGTGCTCTTTTTGGCAATGGAAACCAAAGAAGAAACCCATGAATATGATGAGAAATATTGTGAAGAAGAAGGAGAAGTGGATCTTGAGGAAGAGTTGATCAGTGCTTTAAGAGATCTAAAAAGAGAAAGGAAGAAAAACAAGTCACTCAAGAAAGAAATAAGAAAGATAAGGAGTATTCTCAACATCCCAACAAAAATTATGAAGAAACAAAGCATATTATCATCAGTCTAAAAGTACAGTTTGAAGAAGCCATAATGATTGAAGAAACACTCAAAAACCAATTGGAAGAAAAAGAGAAAATAAAGGAAATCCTAGAAGCAAAAATAGTCTCACTAAGGAAGGAACTCTTGAATAAGGACATCCAACAGAACTTTGGCAATAACACCAAAATATTGGATGCAATTATCAGCAGTCAAAGTCATACTATGGAAATTCTGGACTAGGATACAAATAAACTCATATTGAGAAGGCTTAAAGCTCCATGACAACAAGAAACTAAGCAGAACAAAAGAGTTATGCAGATGTCATCAGAGGTCCCATCAAGAAGGAAGAATGTAAGCCTTCAAAGGAGAACATTCAAGAAATGGAGATCATCCAAGAAGAATATCATCCAATCAGAGGGACTCATAATCAACAACCAACAATGGAGAGGACTCAAGAAGAAGATTGCAAAAGAGATGCACCACCTAGAATATGTCCCACACATACATACCAAACTATATTTCTTAGATTATTTTATTCTTGCAACAATTTTTGGCACAAGGCTATAAATTTTAGATCTTATGCTAGGAACAAAAGAAAATATAGAGGCTGCCCTAAGATTAACTATCTCAGAAAGCCTCATGAAGCTTATAACAGAAACTATAACAATTTTGGCTCATTGAATAATGAAGTAGAATGCTACAATTGCAACAATTTTGGACACATAGCCAAAGATTGCAAGTTCATTGTTCCTCCAAGGGAACCAAAGTAGGATTTCAATAGTCATGTAAAAGAACCATCAAGAATCTAGAAAAGGAAGTAGGATGAAATGAACATTGAAGAATGTGTGATTTCTCTACAAGCCCAAAGAAAGAAAAGATGACAGGGGACAAGTAAAGATTTGTAACACTAAAGAAAGAAAAAGATGGATCAATTTCGTTTGGCGATGATAACTCAACCAAAATTATAGGAAAAGGCATAATCAAGTTTGGAAGAAAAGACGCCATGGAAAAAAATTTCCTACTTGTGAAAAATATGAAGCATAATCTACTAAGTGTGAGTCAAATGTGTGACCAGGGACACACACTTCTATTCAACTAAAAGAAATGTGAAATAAGGAAAGAGGGATCAAGAAGATTGGTGGAAAAAACAATAAAGACTCCAAACAACATATACATCTTGAATGATACCAGGAAGGAAATATGTTTCTTTGGAAACAAATATGAAAGATCACTTTGGCACAGACTAATGGGCCATATGCACTTTGACAATATTTTCAAAATTGACAGAAAGTAAGAGGTAAGAGAAATGCTTGAAATTTGAAAGCTAACAAACACTATGTGCAAGCACTTCCAGCATGGAAAACAAACAAGATTTGATTTGAGGACAAATGAATACTCTACAACAAAATCATTAGAGATTGTACATACAGATCTATGCAGACCGATGAGAAAAAAAGGGTTGAATGGTGAAAAATAATTATGCTACTTATTGATGATTACACAAGAATGACAAGGGTTTGTTTCCTCAAGAAAAAGTCAGAAGCATTCAAATGTTTTAGGATATTCAAAGAGATGGTTGAAAATGAGACTGATTTGAAAATCAAGTTCTTAATATCGGATAATGGAGGTGATTTCACTTCAAAAGAATTCAGGGATTTATGTGAAGAATGTGGAATAAAAATACAATTCTCAACAATTTGGACACCTAAACAAAATGGATTCACTAAAAGAAAAAACAAAACTATACAGGAAATGGCTAGAACCATGTTGAATGATTCCAAGTTGAGCAATATATTTTGGGTACAAGCAGTACAAACATTCATTCATATCTTGAATGGAGGAATTCTTAGAAGTAAAAATGATAAGACTCCATACGAACTATGAAAGGGAATATCGACAAACGTCAAGCGCTTTAGATTTTTTGGAAGCAAATGTTACATAAAAAGAGAAGATAATAATGTTGGAAAATTTGACTCCCAAGTCGATGAAGGCATACTCGTTGGATACTCAAGAAAAAGTAAGGCATGCAAATGCTATAACCTAAGACTCAACAAAATAATGGAAATAATCATTGTAAAAGTCGATGAAACAAATGTGTTGAAGACTAGGAAAGAAAGAAGAAATTCAAAAGAGCAAGAAGCAGAAGAAGAACTAAAGAAAAAAGAAGAAGAATTAGAAGAAGACAAATAAGTAGTAGAAGAAGAAGAACCAGAAGAGAAGAAAACATAAACAGAGCAAGAAGAAACATAAGACAATCAACAAGATCTCCAGACACCTTCTATGACACCTAAACGCTAGTATCAGAAGAGTCATCCACTGAAACAAATTATTGGGGATAAAAATCCAGGAATAGAAAACATAAGAAGCAAACAAGCACATACACAAGAACAAAGGCTTCTATTATTATTATCCACAATTGAACCAAGAAACTTTGAGGAAGCCAACAATGATGAACATTGGAAGAAGAACTGAATCAAATAGAGAAGAATGAGACATGTGAACTAGTTTCAAGACCTAAGGACAAAAATGTTATAGGCACAAAGTAGGCATTCAAAAACAAGTTGAACTAAGATGGGCAGGTAACAGAAACAAGGAAAGGTTAGTATGAAAAGGATATGCACAAGTTGAAGGTATATATTTTGAAGAAACATTTTCCCCAATAGCCAGAATAGAAGGGATCAAAATTTTATTTGCTTATGCATGCTCCAGAAGGATCAAGGTATATCATATGGACGTAAAGTCATCCTTACTTAATGGAGAATTAGAAGAAGTTTACATAGAACAACCAGAAGGGTTTCAACTGTCAGAAAATGAAGGCTATGTTTTCATATTCAATAAATCCCTGTATGCACTCAAGAAAGAACTTAGAGCTTGGTACACAAGATTGGACAGATACTTACAAGAACAAGGAATCAGAAGGGGAAGTGCGGATAATAATCTCTATATAAAAGTGGAACAAGAAAATTTGACTATCATTGAAGTATACATGGAGGACATCATCTTCATAAGTGATGATGACAGGTTGAGTCATAAGTTTTCCAGATACATGCAAAGTGAGTTTTAAATGTCCCTACTTTGGGATTTGACTTTATTCTTAGGACTATATATATCTTATCTAGATGAAGACATTTTCATTTCCCAAACCAAGTACATCAAGGAAATGTTGGAAAAGTTCAGAATAGAAGATTGCAAACCTGTAAGTACTCTTATGGTGACTAGTTGCAAGTTGATCAAAGATGATGAATCTAGAGAATAAAATCAAAGACTATAGATCGATGATTGGCAATTTACTCTACGTGACATCTTCAAGACTAGATGTGACGCAAGCAGTTGGACCAGTCCCAAAATTTCAAGTAGCACCAAAGGAATCTCATTTCCTAGAAATGAATAGGATCTTCAAATATCTCAAAGGAACAATAGATTTTGGGTTATGGTATCCGAAAGGGAATGAGTTGACTATGATTTCCTACATATATGCATATTGGGAAAAAATTGTTCATGACAAAAGAAGTACAAGTGGAGCAACGTTCTACTTGGGCGATTGTTTGGTGTCTTGGTTGAGTAAGAAGCAATCTTCAATATCCTTATCCACAATAGAAGCATAATATATTGTAGGAACCTCTTGTTGTACTCAGGTCCTATGGATGAGGAAATCCCTACAAGACATACAAGTAAAATATGATGATCCTATTCTTATTTTCTATGACAACACCAATGCTATAAACATCTCTAAGAATCCAATGATGCATTCCAAAATTAAACATATTCCTATTATGTACCACTTTCTACGAGAACATGTCACATAGAAGTGTATCAAGTTAGAATACATTGGGACAAAGAAAAAAATAACAGACATCTTCACCAAGCCTCTCCCAAGGGTGACCTTTGAGTATCTCTGTTAGAAACTAGGAGTAGTTTATGCTCCATATTAATTTGCAAGCCATCTGGCAAGGAAGAAAGGGGGAGAAAATTTTCCAGGGAGAGTTTCCCTTTTCCATTGATGTCAAATGGGGAGAGAAGGATCAGAAGCATGAGATTGGGGGAGAAATGGTCACAGGGGGAGTATGTGTGTTGCCATCAATTCCAAATGGGGAGATTGTTAGAAAATTGGTTTTCATTGATTTCAACCCTAGAAGAATTACCTAGAAGTGATGGGTTTACTTGAAAGATTCTTCAAGGTGGTCCCCTTAGGGTGTATCTCTAAGCATGGTGCTCACGGGAATATGATTTGAAAAATCCTACAAGAAGTCCTAGTATTCAAGAAAATAAGTTCCAATATATGGTTAAGAAGCCCTAGAGGTGTGGTCAAGAAGCCCCAAAGATGATTGAAGAAAAAAAGTTTGAAGGAAATTGAAAATGCATGCAAAACCTCCATGGATTGATAGTCCTTTTCAAGTTGTTTCAAATGATAGGTGGCAGGCCATGTGGTTCCACACAATTGAGGATTTATTCCCTCTAAAAGGATGATCATATCGTTTTTACCCATTGCATGGGTCAACCCCATTTAGAAGAAATATTAAAAATAAAATTAATGATTTGCTGGTGAAGTCGTCCTTAACAGATGTAATATTTTATTAAAAACAAAATTAATGATGTGTTGGTAAAGTCAGCCCTAAAGGGTGGCTTAGTCTAGTATAAATAGATGATCAAGAGCCTCATTCTAGCCAAGAATTCGAGCGCTTTGATCTAAGGAAAACAAAGGTTCAAGAGGGTGAAAGTTTTAGGAGAATAAGGGAGGATAAGGTGAGTTTTTTTTATCTGTCTTGGAAAATACTTGATGTCTGCTATAGGCAAGTTTTGAGGCAATAAGGACAATTTTTTTTGAGGCTGTAAGGTGACTTTATTGAGGCTATAAGGATGTGTTTGATGTCTATATTCCTGGGCATATTGAGGCTTGTTTTGAGGTGGTTTCTAGGAGAAAATTAAGGGGAGTATTTAGTACTATTTTGTGTGAATTTTAGGCATGTTCCGAGGCCAAATATGAGGTGAATTAAGGCCATATATGAGGCAAGTGAAGGGTTTTTTAGTGCAACCTAAAGGTCTATCTTAATGAAAAATTTTCATAGCTATTTTGGGTGTTGTTCAAGGCCTATTTAAAGGATCATTTGATAGTTACAGAGGCATATACAACTCAATAGATAAGCATATTTAAGGCCTTTTTTCTAGTGTAGTTAAGAAGAGTATTTTAGCCAAGTCAAGGACCGGTTATGACATAATAAGGAAAAAATATGAAATCTATAGAGCATGGTCGATGCAATCTATTTTTGTAGCTATCAAGGCAAGGGGTTTCATCTTACAAATTTTGTTATGATAAAAAGTGTACTCTAGTAATTCTTGTGAGTTTTGTAGAAGATATTTTACTGTAATCGCAATCTTTGAAATCAGGGTGGTTGGGTGGTGCATTTGAATATTGGTTTCTTCAATTTGCAGGTTGGTGCTTGATAAGTGTGATTTGGTGCTCACAAGGGGGTTGGTACCTCCTTCTAGATGGTTCTAGAAAACTCAGGGGGTTGGTGCCTCCTTCTAGTTTGTGCTGGAGAATATTGGAAGTCATTGCTTCCAGTGGATGTAATCTTCTGATATATTAAAAAGAGTTCTGTGGTTTTCTCCCATTTGGGTTTCCACGTAAAATCATTGTGCACTGTGTAACTATGGTTGTTTATTTCAATATATGATATCTTGAATGCAATTATAAGTAGATAAGTGATAAATTGTTTATATTGATTCACACCCCCCCCCTCTAAGTATCCATGAATATACCAACAATAAGGTTCTTTTCATATGAATTAAGGTACACAAGAGACAATTATAACTAGGATTCAATGGGTAGTCAAGTCTCAAAGACTCAGAGAAATATAGCTCAAGTGACATCCTCATGCAAGAGCCACTTGAGAAAGGACTCCTAGTAGAAATGCCACTAATCCACCTCTTCATAGACATGTGTAATAGGTTACCTTTCCTTCAAGATAAAATGTACCAATTGGGGGATCTTCAATAGTGAAAGAGAAAGGAGTATCAATAACATATTTGGTCTCAACCTTGACATTATCCACTTCGAAGAGCACTCCTATTACCAAACGATTTTTGACCATGTTTGATAGAAAGGATTTTAAAGTACCCTAAAATTCAATCGTTATGTCTCAATGTGAGATGACTAAGGGAAGTCATTTGGATGTCTATGACCAAAGTCCTAACCTAACTAAAAACAATATTTTTTGGGCCCAAGTGGTCTTATGCTTGTTATATTAAGTGGTTAAATTTTAGGTTGAGTTAGATGGCATGAACCAAGCATATAATTTAGGTGTGAAGTATGTGCACGTGAGGTGTGAGATACTTCGAAATTAAATTTATTGAAAATGAAAGTAAATTGCAATGAAATGAAATCTAAACTAGTAAGCAAGTAAATGACAAAGAAAAATACTAAATTAAAAGGATTTTTATTTATCCAAGTCAAACTCCAAAACTGAAAACAACTTGCTAATATTCAAAATTAAAAGAGAAAAATAATCTACTTTAACCTAAGGTTTCACAAGAAAACAATTTCAAAGAAGAAAACCCATAAAAGCATAAAAAATACTAGGGATCTAAGGAAACTCCTTTCTTTCACTAAGAGAGTTTTCTAATATGAAATGAATAACAACCTAAAACAAAAAAGAAATTTGATCTATGGTTAAAGAAGAAAGTTGAAAACCTATGCTAGAAAAAGATAAATAAAGGATCCTTACACAAGCTCAACAATATGGAAAATACTAGGGAAACAAATATGATTTTCTTTATCCAAAATTTATGCAATAATGTGTGGCTAATGGATAACTAGAAAGATATAGTTCTATTTTAAAGCCTATTGTAACATAAATCAGAAATCTAAATCTAAAAGAAATGAATCAAGGGAAGGTACTAGAAACCCTAAGGGGGTTTGGTTCTCAATACTATGATATTATTAAAGAAAATACTTTAGGTACAACATAAGCATTCAAAAAGACAACTGTAGTTCCTAAAAAGCACTTAGAAAGCTTGAACAAAACTCAAAAATGGAATTTTGTTTTTGAGTTCTAGACCCAATGCAAAAACTGACCTAGAAAACTGCATTGGTCCTTACAGACAATGGCCTAGAAATTGTGTTGGTCAATGAAATTAAGTTGGCCCAGAAAGTGCATTGGTCAACATAGATACTGGACCTAAAAAGTGCATTGGCACATGTAGACTTCCTGACAATTAAGGTTGGTCTTCGACATAGTTCTGAAGCCTTCCAGTCACCTATTTCCTGCATACACTACATAGAAAGTAACAAAACATAAATAGTTCAAAAGAACTCAAAAATAAAAGAGTGTAAGGGGGATTTAACACACACACACACAACCAAGGATCAAGAGATGGCTCATATCCCTAGAGGATTTTCTAATCTGTTGTTATAAATATACAACAAGAGTTAGAAAAATATCTAGATCTAATGATTGTGCTAGATACCAGACAAGTAAGAGTAAAAATCATAAAAACTATACTTTAAAGAGTGGATCCATATTTTGCAAACCCTAGTTTATACCATGAAAGAAAGAAAGGAAAAAAATTGTTGTTGTAACAATGGAATAAACACATATGAAAGAATATGAATAACTCTATATTATCCAATGGAAGCTAGAATTACATACACCTATGGATAAAATCATTGTAGAAAGTGGCTCCTTCAACTCCTCATTGAGAGGGTTCTTTTTTCTTCACAAGTATGTGTTTTTGATATCCTCTCCTTGTGGTTGTAAGTAGCTATGGTTGTTTCTAGATATGTTATCAAGAAAATATGGTTCTTTAAGTCTAGTGTGAATCCAACAACATTTACTTTGGATGGATGATGGATGAAAATGGAGTGGCCTCTTTGTATTTATAATAAAAATGGGTTTTAACCCCTTGATATGGTCATATTAAAAAATGATTATTTGGCCATATCAAACTTAACAATTACTTTTAGGGTTTTTTCATAATCACTTTATTTTATTTATTTATTTTGTTATTTTGGATAATTCCAAGAGGAAATGGTCAAAAAAAGGGGTTTTATGACCTTAGGAAATGTGTTTTCTTAGGTCATGGTGATGTAAAATGATGTGAAGTGGGTAAAATGAGTGGGAGTCATACTGTGTGTGGTGTATTTTTTTTAACCTGGTTAATTTGGTCTAGGTGAACAACTTTTGGGTGATAACAATTGCCTTGGTTCAAGCAATGAAAAATTGGAAGAAACATTTATTGGGTAAGGACACCATCATCCATACCAATCACAAACCTCTAGAATACTCCAAATATTAGAGTAAAATCCAACAAGTAAGATACTATAAATTTGTGGGAATTCTCAATAATTTCATCTAGTGAATAAATATAAGAATGACACAACTAACAAGTCAATTGAATTTCTATCCAGATCACGAACACCAAATTTTATAGGACCGGAAGCCATTATTCACATGGAACTATTCAACCATGAAGAATATAGAGAGGAATATGTGAAAGATGAGGAGTACAAGGGGGTGCATTTATAGCTATAGGGACAAAAGGAACAAACACATTTTTTGGTAGCCTTGTAACAACCATTCTTGAAGTGGAACATGGGTCGGTAGATTTTCAACTAGTTTTGTTTTCAAACAAATTTTCCACATAGTTTTCTCGTGGTTGATCTAAGAATCATTTTATTTGAAGATTGATATCAAATTTGGTAACACATTGTGAATTCTATGAATTGACCCTAATACTACAAGCCCCCATTCCTAAATGAATACATCTATATGGATGATACTTTTATTTAACAAAACTATTGTTTTCTTTGTATTCAAGAAGTTTCACCTGCACTAAAGGAAGACATATTAAAATAATTACAAACTTTGTATGGTTTCATCTCATAAATCCACTGAATGGATTCTATGAAAATAAAATGATTTTGGAAAACCTCTAGTCTTCCTTAACTTCTAGAAATTATTTTGGTCTATACACAACATCTAGTCGAGATAATAAATAAAGGAACAAAAAGAGGTAGATGAAAATAAAAAGAGGTTTTCCAACCTAATATTACATGTCATCGCCAAATATTAATCCTAGGTCAGGTGTTTAGATCAATGGGAAAGGAAAAGTCATTTTCTATGGGAAAAGTTGTAAAAGCATAAGGATATCATAGTGACATGTGAAAATATAATTGACAAGCAACTAGATAGCTCTATGAAGAGTATGACATAACGTATTCAAAATCTATAGAGATGGAAGTGAAGAGAAGATGAAGGAAGAAAACCAAATTTCCTTGTAGAGGGATACATTAGAAGACCAAAATAGAGGAAAACTAAGCATATTTTGGTCTCGATCACAAATCATTCTTGAGACACATGTATAAGTAAGATCAATATCTTGCTTGGAAGGCACAAACACTATTTATCTATGCCAAGAACATGAAACAATGAGCGGAGTCTAAAAAAACAAGGCTTTTTGGAAGAATCTCTGACACATGAGACAATGAGAAAAGAGGAAACCACATCCTTTTTCCAATAGATTAAGAATGCTATAGTGAGTTGGGATTCTATATTTGGAACATACTAGTTGTTTCGAGATCTTGCACTAAAAAAAATCAAGGCACTAAGCCAATGTTCATATATTAACTACTGAACCCAACTCATGATGAGATGAATGATGTAGTCAAGTAGTTTTTTTAGAGGCATAACTACTAGTAGAGAAGAAATAGATGATCCACTAAGAGAGAGACTTATCCACAAAATCCTAAGCACATAGACAACAAAGAGAGATATGTAAAATTTTGAGTGTGCATTTAGTCATCCACATAACTGCTAAACCTAGAAGACACTACGTCCCAAATTAAATGCATAGAGCATTTTGTATTTAAATGATTACCACTGTCATTTCTAGATTTGTTTGGAGTATTTTTTATCTACCTCAAGAAGGCTTCATATAGATGTTTGATTACTTGTCATAAGCTTGTTGGTTAATTATTTAGTTTTCTTATAAACAATGGTAACCCCATGCTATGATTATATTTTTTATGAGGTTGTGACCTAGATGTAATTCTTTTTGCTAGTATAATGAAGATATAAGGGAGTTATGCTTATTTCTTTGTCATGGTATGTTATATGGATGATGTTTTCATCTTTGCATTTCTTGTTTATGAAAGGTTTTCTTTTGCTTAAATGAACAAGGTTAAATGTTACAAAACTAGCATTTTGTCATTTTTTCTCTTTTTTACATAATCAATAATGGAAACTATCATACATATCTTGGGTGATACCTTTTTTTCGGAAGATTGAAAATGTTGGTATCCTAAATTACAATGGATCTTTGCTGAAAACCTTTGTGGAATTAGGTCTCTAAACATGCCAAATGTTATTATCACTACTCCAACATTTATAGTTATTATCACTACTCCAACATTTAGAAGCTATTATTTTCATTATTAAATAATAATAAAATTAATTTGCTTCATATTGCTTCAGTAGCGAAGCAAGAGTAACAAATCCTGAGACAAATCTAGTTTTCCATAGTTATGGTTACATTTTGTAGATGATTCCTAATTTGAAAAGACAAAGTCTTTAACTATCATCATTCTTGAAATATTTAATTTTCAAAATGGACTTATATCTTTTGTGTAGTACATATTCCATATGATTTTATAGCCTTAATGTCATTGTGGTAAGTATGGGCCTTTACGATTTGGCATTGAGGCCTTGCAACAATATGATCCTCTTGGGATTGTTGTCAATGAGAGGAGCAAACTTTGTGAGTATTAAGCATAGCTTTGTTTTCTAGGCCTCATGGAATCTTCTCATAGCCTTAATGTCATTGTGGTAAGTATGGGCCTTTACGATTTGGCATCGAGGCCTTGCAACAATATGATCCTCTTGGGATTGTTGTTAATGAGAGTGGCAAACTTTGTGAGTATTAAGCATAGCTTTGTATTCTAGGCCTCGTGGAATCTTCTCATCATGTGTGGTAAAGCTTTTAGGGGTCTTTATGTTTAAAGGTGTTTTTTTTCATGACACCGACATGGGTCATCATGAAAAAACAACCATGTGAATATATATAGGGGTATTTAACTTTTTATATTTACATTTTTTTATTTTTTATTATTCATTGAAATAAGGGTTTTTAAAATTTTACACTCACAAAAATTTGTGATAAAATTATAAAATTTTAATAAATAATTATAAATCAATTTATTATTAATTACAAAAATAAAATAATTATATAATAAATTTACAAAATAAAATTATTTTTCATAAATTCATATGTAAAGCCTTAAAAAATAAAACAATTATACAATAAATTTATAAAATAAAACTAATAAAACTATTTTTTTTTTATAAATTCATATGTTCAACATAGTTTAACAAATAAAAAATGACCCTTTAATAAATTCTCTTTAATACTCCATGAATGAGTATCTCCACCTTATAAAAAGCCAACCTATCTCGATACCATATTTGTTCAACATTTTGTAATTTAATTATGCATCCTAGCTTAAACCAACCTTACCATATTTGTTCAACATTTTGTAATGTGCTTATGCATCCTAGCTTAAACCAACCTTAAGATATATGAGAGGGAACGACCTTATCTTGGTCTCAAATGGATTTGAAAGGATTTTATTTAGAAAAATAAACGCACTTGTTGCGACATGATAAATCTCAGGGATAAGAGTGTTGATGAGGTTAAAAAGTTAAAAGGGATTATGCATTAATAAATATTAAGAACTCTTAAAAAAGAATTAAGTAGTTTGATGATGTATCTTTGTGAGTTATTAGTGTGAAAAGTGATGTATTTTGTTAAATATAAATAATTAGTTAAAAATTAAATAATTAATATATTTAGTAAAAATTTGTAAATCTAATATTAACTTAGTTTTATTAAATTAAATTAAATCATTTAATTATGTATCAATGAGTGTTATGCATTATTAGTCCATGTTGTAGGCGTAGAGGGACTATAACGATCGATAAATTGTTGACTGCATATTACTTTGTCCTTTGACCCAAAATATTTGCACAATACCTATTGTTGGAGCTATGGAAATAAACGCATATATTTTTATATAATAAAAAGTAACATATATGTACTGATCTGATTAGATAAGAGATTGGAGGTCTTATTACCGGCTTCACTATTCCCAATGTACTATATGGCAACATATCCAAAGTTTTTCTCATAGTCAATATGTTTTAATCATATATTTTTCATGTATCTTGCTTCAAGGTTGATTAATGCTAGCATTAGTTCGAATGTTTGTATTAGCATTTTTTGCTACCCGAATATATCCGCAAGTTTTGATATGTAATAAGCATATTGAAAAGTTTTGATATCCAAGCTTTGTAGTGATTGAGAATTCCAAAGTTTATAGCGTCTTTGGCAGATGTATATTTCTTGAAATGTATTGACACTTATTCTGAGATGCGTCAATAGGACTAACTACGTAAATGTTCACTTGACGCGACATTCTGCAACACCCTTGACAGCTTAAATGTTTGCATTCCACGAGGTGCTTAGACAGCCTAAGAGTCTTCAATGTTTATGTAAATATGGTTCTCGGAGTACATTTTTCCTCAAAATTTTCTATACAGTTACAGTGAATTTGCACTTGATTGTCTACCGCCAGTTCAATAGCCATTGTATGTTTCGTCCTTGTTCTGCCATTGAAGCTACATACATTGTTTACTGGTTCAGTGACTGCTTCTTCTTCGCTGGTTTGTCAGTTTCTACCATTCTATGCTTCATCCTCGTAATCGTTGAGGCTACATACATTGTTTACTAGTTCAGTGAGTGGTTCTTGTTTGTTGGTTTCTCAGTTGCTGCTTCCTGTTGTTTCGTTGGTGATTCGAGTTGTGCTTCTGCATTTCATCGTTTTGGAGTAAGTTTCGATGTCGTGGTTTCATTTTGTATTCCTTGTTTACTGTTTAGTTTGTAGTTTACAAGTAAGAATGTTTGCTTATGTGTAGTCGCATGTTCCTTGTGTGTTTCCGGTTCCTTTTTTGCTTGTGTTGCAGTTTCATAATCGTTGGAGATACATATGTTGTTCACTGGCTCAGTGATTCTTGTTGGTTTGTTGGTTCCCGGGTTGTTGGTTCTGTTTGTTTGGTTGGGGTTTGCGCTTTGGGGCGTTGGGGGTGCATTTCGGCCTCTTCGTGCTTTCTCGTTGATTTGGTCCTTGCTGGTTTCTTTTCTTTGATTCGGCCTTGCAGGGTTGGGGTGCAACGGCTGTGGTTGGAGCTTTTTTTTTTTTTTTTGGATTGTTATTGTTTTGTTTGGGGTGCTTTACGGTGTTCAGCCCCTGCACCCACTAGTGGATATGTAGTTGTTTTATTTTCCATGTCTGCCAGAGTCGAGATATGTTATTCTGTGATATTTTCCTAGTGTTGTAGTCCTTCCATGAAAGAAAATAGTTGCATGCAAAATTGTTCGAGGATTACATGTGAAGTTACAATACCCGTTGTTTTTTTGTTGGAATAAAGCATATGTATGCAAGGTACATTTATAAACCATGTATGGTTAGATGTGTGGATATGACATGACATGTCCTTTCTCCTATACATAGACTGGTGTGCGCGAGATGAAATTTGTGTTGTTCTTGACATATGATATGTGCAACAAAGATTCTACAAGATTATATTTTCATGTCTAGAAGCATGTCTGGGTAATTAGCCACAAAAAACTGAGAACTTGTATCATGGGCACAACAGTCTGTGTAGAGGATAAAGAACATGGCTAGAGGGCATATGTGGATAAATTCCCAGGGAAAAGTAGAAATCGTTTAGCTGCGGCCATGCAGTTGCGTGATATTTTGTGCCTTGTAATATATTTTGGCCAGGGAAAAAAATTGTACACGTTTACAACCATGGATAGAGAAGCGCAAAGGTTCATGTTTCTGCCTTTGTATATTGTTCGTTGAGTCAGTTCTGCTCTATGTACATATTGTTTGTTCTCCAATGAATACCAACTTCCATTGATGTTCATTAAATTTTGTGGGTTCCCAAATTGAAACAAATAGAGTAGCTGGAGAAAAGGAGAGAGTCTCGACTGCATCGGCTGAAGAGGATATAGAAAGGTGCATGCTCATACTGTTGTTTCATATTGCATTGTTTTCTATTTCATTTATGGTCTGGATATGTGTTAAGCTAGTTGCGTACCTTCCTACATGGTAAGTTTTCTTGGTTGCATACGTTTATTCCTGCATACTAAGCTAGTGCATGTCTGTTGTGTTTGCGCTGCATTGCTGCATTTAAACAAAGAGAATGGTTGGACAGGACGAAGGACTCTTTGGCGGGTAAATAGACCTGTTTCTTTTTGTTTTACATGTATGTTTTCAAACCAACTTGCCTTCCTATCGATTGCATCTTCCGCATTGCTGCCATGGAAAAAATAGGTTTCTTGGATAGGGAGATGAATTCTTCTGTGCAGCAGCAGAGGGTTCTGTGGTAAAATCTTCTAAAAGGTATACCAAGTGTGCCGAAAAATTAAAGATACAAACCAGGTGGGGGAATATAATATAGAACGCATATATTTTCTTATTCTTGATGTCCATCTGCAAATGCTTGCATAAAAAAAAGTTGACCTAGTGACATGGCCATGAGTAGTCAGTCATCCCAGACATCGGCGGACCGACAAGGCCAAAGGTAAAGATGCATGTGCTCTGCTCTTACTATGTTTACTAGACAAATTTCCCGGGCTATATATTCATCTATGGCATGGCGAATATGTTGATGCCATCTACAGTACATGGTTTGCAGCTCGTAAGAAGTATCAACAAGTACGAGGGAGACGCCGAACCTGCTGCATGTTCCACAGACTAAGAGGTGTCGTTGCGAAACTCTGGCTCCATAGTTCATCAAAAGTATGTGTGTACTTGTTGCACACTACCATTCACTTTAGTTTTCCTATTCAAAAAATGTCTTTAGGTCTAGAGTTACGACATCCAAAGAACTGTCAATAGAGGCCTTGAACAACTGCCAAACTGGACAGGTGTTTGTCGTGGACATAATGGTTGTCTATACCACCTACTTGGACAAGGCAAACAAAAGTAGACCTATTATGCGTGATGATATGACAGACAAGGACGCCATGATGACAGTTACACTGACTGTTCCTCCACAACTTGTCCAGAAACATGCATAAAAGATATTGCCACGTAATGGGATATCCATTACAAATTTTAATATATTGCCGAAAACAGTATATGATCATGGTGATTGCGATCGAATTATTTCGGTCAACGAAACAAGCATTGTGGAAAAAATTCCTCCTATTTGTTTAGAATACTGCTTCCTCCTAGACTTGACTATTAGGGAACTTGCACATAGCACTGATATTTACCCAATGGGAACGATTGGGGTTGTTGTCACACTGGCCAGGAAATTTGGGTCGCAACACATTCTCCATATAAAGGATGGAGAGTCGGACAATGACAAGACAATGGTACAGCTTTTCATATTCAGTTTTGTTGTTTACTTTCACTTCTACATGTATGTCAAATAAGTTACACAAATATTGAACTGTTCCATGTTACAACTACAATTGTTCGATACGTATTCAGATTTGTTTTCGTCAATAGAACAACAATTGCATAGAGGGTAGATTCCACTTATGCTGTTAAAAAATATAACAAAAAAGAAGGATGCTAGAGAAACGATCTTTCGGACAACCCAGTCAACATTTGTAACAGAGTTGTGAGCAGATACAGTAAAGGATCTGGAGAAGCTAGCTAGCTCTACAATTATTGTGCGTATACATTTACAAAATCATCCTTGCTTTGCTTATAGAAATAGCCTTCAACAAATTTCTGCAGCTATCAATTTTTATTTTTATTTCGTTTTAAAGGGGAGGGTGGGATGCAGTTGTGTATTATATTGTTCAATGTATTAATTCCTTTGTTCGCATTCCCAGGTTGAAGATATTTTAGTTGCAGCCAATGTGTACTCAACCCCCTTTGAGTCTGTTTGTGCAAAATGCCATTCCATTGCCTCTACCTCCGCTTTGATAACTGATGATATGATTGATTGTCTGCGATGCGGTGAAAAATGTCCATATATTTATGGACATTTCCTCAGTGGTGTTATTCGAACCGTGGATAAAACAATCGTGCACTATACGATTAGGAAGCTGCTGTTACAAAATGTGCTTCCTGAGTTGCAGAGTTTTCGTATGAAACATATCTACAGAAAAAGGCAAGCAGTGTCTACATGCTACGACAACTTCGGATACAAAGCAGATTCACCTTAAATGAGGACAATGCAATTTTTCATATCGGCTGAAAAAGGGATTTTTTTTTTTATATGAAACTTTGAGAGGAAACGAAAATACCTCATGTCTCTCTATACTATTTGTTCAACATCCAGATGAAAGTTCGTTTCAACAGAAAACAAATGCGGCGACGTCTTTTCTTTGTATATCAAATTGTTTAGTGCAAAGGTCAATGGGTTCTGCTCTATGGAAACTTATGGGAACTTTCTTGTGGACTATTTAAAGTATGGTTGGTTCTTGGTTATATTCTTTGTCTATCAATTTGTATACCCTAGAACTCCAACTATTCTTTGGAGGACACCGAACAATATAATTGTTTTTTTTTAACCAACTGGGACGCAGATCCACCTGGTAATTTCTATGGCGTTGTGATGCAAATGTACTATAACTTGCTTTAGCAGATTTCCTTGATCGATGAACTTGGTCAAACTATTGTTCTGAAATAATTTGAAATCAACGAATATATAGTGTCTGAGCTGCAACTATCCTCACATACAAACAAGAGGCTCTTAAAATACAAATTGGTCGTTGTTTTCGCATTTTTGCTTATTCGATGAAGTTAGTTAGATTAATATCCTGGAATAATTTGAAATCAACGAATATTTAGTGTGCGGAATGCAATTGTGCTATCATATGAACAACAGGCCCTTAAAATTCAAATTGGTCCTTGTTATTTTTGCGGTTATAGAATTAAAAAAAAAAAAAAATCTTTCCTTCATTTTTTTAAGAATAAGCGATTTAACATCCTTTAATAATTTAATGCACCAGCTCTGAAGTCCATCTGTCAATCTGTATATGGTGGATCTCCAAACTCTATTCGGAGGACAAGGAACAATGAAACTGCAATGTTGCCCCAGGCAGCCCATGGGTTCCTTTGTCAATTTGTATATCGCGGAGTTGTGGGTAGATTTTGTACAATGTGGAACAATAAAGTCCCAATTTTTAGCCCGCGAGATCGAACAAAAGAGGTCCATTTTTTAGCCCACCAGCCCCACAACCCCCGACAAAAAAAAATTGTTAAATATGAAATACATATGGAATTGTTACGGGACATTAAAAGTGCAATGTTTAGCGAACCAGCCTGAGTCCTCTTGTCAATTTGTATATGGTGGAAGTCTGGATGCTATTTGTAGCAGAGGGAACAATGGAGACTCTATTTTTGACCCGCTAGGCCACGAACCCGCTATCCAAAAACTGCCTAAAAGTGCAATGTTCAGGCAACCAACCCGATTCCTCCTGTCAATTTGTATATCACAGAAGCCTGGGTGGTATATGTAGGAGAGGGGAAAATAGAGACTCTATTTTCAACCCGCCAGGCCGCCAACCCGCGATCCAAAAACTGCCCAAGTATGGAATGAGGAATCTACATATGCTATATAAAATCTCATTCCATAGTTAATATAGAGATTATGTCCACAAGTCTTCTTGTCAATTTGTATATCGCGGAAGTGAAAATGCTATTTGTAGAACACAGAACAATAGATACTTAATTTTAAGCCCGCCAGGTCACGAATCCGCGATCCAAAAAGTGCTCATGTATGGAATGAGGGATCCACATATGTTCAAGAACAATGTGTTTGTACAAAGGGGAACAAAAGAGGCCCAATTTCCAACCCACCAACCCTATAGCCCTCGATAGAAAAAATCGATAATTATGAAATTGATACGGAATCGCTACGGGCAATAAAAGTCCAATGTTCAACGAAGCAACCTGAGTCCACTTGTGAGTATGCAATGAGGGTTCCACATACTTAATTTTCAGCCCGCATGGCTGTGAACCCGTGATCCAAAAAATGCCCATCTATGGAATGAGGGATCTGCATATGTTCTAGAACAATACAAATGCACTGTTCATCCAAGTAGCCCGCAGCTCCTCCTATCAATTTGTATGTCATGGAAATCTGGGTGCTATTTGTAGGAGACGAAACAATAGACACTATTTTCGGCCGGCCAGGCCGCGAACCCACGATCCAAAAACTACCTAAGTATGGAATGAGGAATCTGCATATACTGTATAAAATCTCATTCCATACTTTATATAGAGGCTATGTCCACAAGCCGACGTGTAAATTTGTATATCACGGAAGTGTAGGTGCTATTTGTAGAACACAAAACAATAGATACTTAATTTTCAGCCTGCCAGGCCGCCAACCTGCAATCCAAAAAGTGCCCGAGTATGGAATGAGGACTCTGCATATGTACTACAACAATACAAATGCAAAGTTTAGCCAAGAAACCCATAGGTCCACATATGTTGTAGAACAATGTATTTGTACAACGTGGAACAATAGAGGGCCAATTTCCAGCCTTCTAGCTCCAGAGCCCCCGATAAAAAAAAATCGCTAACTATGAAATTGATACGAGATCGCAATGACACAATAAAAGTCCAATGTTCAGCGAAGTAGCCCGAGTCCACCTATCAATTAGTATGCAATTAGTGATTCGCATATGATGCATAAAATATCATTCCATACTTTATATACAGACTTTGTTCCCAAGTCCGCGTGTCAATCTGTATATCGCGGAAGTGTGGGTGCTATTTGTAGGATACATAATAGTAGATACTTAATTTTCAACCCGCCAGGTCGCAAACCCGTGATCCAAAAAGTGCCCAAGTATGGAATGAGGGATCTGCATATCTTCTAGAACAATACAAATGCAATGTTCATCCAAGCAGTCTGTAGTGACTCGTGTCAATTTATATGTTGCAGATAGCTCCAGAGCCCTCGATCAAAAAAAATCGCTAACTATGAAATTGATACGGGATTGCAACGGGACAATAAAATTCCAATGTTCAATGAAGAAACCCGAGTCCACCTGTCAATTTGTATATCAATGAAGTCTGGATGCTATTTGTAGGTGATGAAACAATAGACTATTTTCGGTGTGCCAATCCACTAATGCGTGCTCCAAAAACTGCCTAAGTATGCAATTAGTGATCCACATATGCTGTGTAAAATCTCATTCCATATTTTATATACAGATTATGTCCACAGGTCCATGTGTCAATTTGTATATTGCGGAAGTGTGGGTGTTATTTGTAGGATACAAAACAATAGATACTTAATTTTCAGCCCGCCCGCCCATGAACCCGCGATCCAAAAAAGTGCCCAAGTATGGAATGAGGGATGCGCATATGTTCTAGAAAAAAACAAATGCAATGTTCAGCCAAGCAGCCCATGGCGACTCGTGTCAATTTGTATGTCTCAAAAATCTCGGTGTTATTTGTAGGACAGGGAACAATAGAGACTCTTTTTTCAACCCGCTATACTGCAAATCCGCGATCAAAAAATTGCCTAAATATGGAAACAAGGATCCGCATATGCTCTATAAAATCTCATGTCGATACTTTATATAGACACTCATCTCTGCAACTCCCACCGTCAATTTGTATATCGCAGAAATATGGGTGCTATTTGTAGGAGACGGAACAATAGAGACTCTATTTTCGGCCTGCCAGGCCGCAAATCCAGGATCCAAAAACTACGTTAGTATGGAATGAGGAATCCGCATATGATGTATAAAATATCATTCCATACTTTATATAGAGACTATGTCCAGAAGCCCGCTTGTAAATTTGTATATCGCAGAAGTGTAGGTGCTATTTGTAGGACACAAAACAATAGATACTTAATTTTCAGCCCACCAAGCAGCGAACCTGCGATCCAAAAAGTGCCTAAGTATGGAATGAGGAATCCACATATGTTCTAAAACAATAAAAATACAATGTTCAGCCAAGCAACCCGTAGGTCGTCCTATCAATTTGTATATCACGAAAATGTGGTTGTTATTTGTAGTATAGGGAATGAAGAATCTGCATATGTTCTAGAACAGTGCAAATGCAATGTTCAGCCAAGCAACCCGTAGGTAGTGCTGTCAATTTGTATATTGTGGAAATATGCGTACTATTTGTAGGACACAGAACAATATTCAGTATTTTTTCAGCCCACCAGGTCGCGAACCCACGATCAAAAAAGTGCCTAAGTATGGAATAAGCGATCCACATATGTTGTATAAAATCTCATGTCTATACTTTATATAGAAACTCATCTCCACAACTCCCACTGTCAATTTTTATATTGCAGAACTATGGATGCTATTTGTAGGGCACAGAACAATAGATACTCAATTTTCAACCCACTAGGCCGCGAACGCGTGAAACAAAAAGTGCCCAAGTATGGAATCACAGATTCGGATATGTTCTATACAATATGATGTCCATACTTTATAAAAGTACATGTTTAACCAACCAACCCGCAATGTTGAACCAACCAACCTGCAACTCTGCCTATCATTTTGTATCTTGCAGAAGTGTAGGTGCTATTTGTAGGACACAGAATAATAGAGGCTCAATTTTCAGCTCGCCACACCAAGAACCCATCCGCCAGGCAGAGAACCATCAGGCCTTCACATCTCCTGGGTATATCTTCTTCTGTTTTTCTTTTGTAACCCGCCTGACCGCTTTCCATATGCAATAATTAAGCTTTAATGCTAGTAGCCATCCTGCAACAACCGTTACAGTTGTCATTAATGTCTGGAATTTCGGAGAAGATTTGTCATTAGTATGAATTAAACTAAGATTTGCACACAAGCATGTCATCCTTTCCAAGTATTCATTTCAAAGGCGACGCAATCTTCTTTTTTTTTGTCTACCAACGGGTTGGTGCTTTTAAGAAATTTTTTATTCTTAATGTCTTTTCGCCATCACTGCCACCTTCACACTTTTTTCTAATTGTGCAATTAGTGAGCTGTGATGGTCACAACTCATTTCTCACGAACCCTGGAAATTGTCATTGATCAACGAAAGGCTCGAGGAGATATTCCATTGATACGCATTAAACCAGATTTTGTGGAGACTTATATTATCCCTCCTCGATTTTCATTTGAAAAATCGTCTCGAGAAAACGAAAATTCTTAATAACTTGTGATGGTAGTTCTCTCCACACACAGTCAATACATTGGGACATAATGGCCACAGGTTCCACTATTCTAGGGCATATTCTTACTATTCATCTCTCTCCGGCCACGAGCAAAAAATGAGATGGTCCCTTGGTACACCGAGAGATATATTTCAAGCCAAAAAATTGGATGCCAACCTTGGTTGCTTAGAGAACCTGCCCACTTGCAGTCATGCATGTCGCATAAATTTATGCCATGAATTCCAAGCCAGAAGAAGATGATCTGATGGACGATGATATGACAATGGATGATGGCAATGCAGAAAATATTCCCACTCCTGGGCCCAAATTGAAATAAACCATAACGAATGGACCTTCTCAGCTCGGTGATCGCAGTCATGACAACACCAAAAGGAGTTTTAGAAAAAAAAAATGAACAATGAACGTAACAACCACTTTGCACCGCCAAAGTAGGAATTCCAGAGTTCCAAATTAGTTCGTTCTGGGCAGAAGAGTTTGAATGTAAAGCAATCATATGTTGATGCTTCCAGAGATATATTTCAAGCCAAAAAAATACTGTTTAACATTTTCGGGTATCAGGTGCAAAACGTTCGCTGCTGCAACGCATTTTCCTACTAGTCATCTCCTTCTGCTCAGAATGGACTAATTTGGGCCTCTGTAATTGCACGTGCAAGTTGTATTACTGAATTTTTTTCGGCTATGAAGAGTTGGTTTCAACTAAGGACTATTCCACTTGCCCTGCAACCATTTTCATCTTCTTCCTTAGGAAAAGCTTCTGAAAAATATCAATTTCAGCAGAGGATGATTAATCGAGGAGAAAACTCCAAGGATCTTGCATACTGCGGAACCCATGCCTATATTTGTCGTAGATACCTTCAATGTTTTCAACCGAAGAACTGGATCCAATTTCTAAGCATAGATGTACAGTACTCAGTACTTTTCTTATTTTTTTAAATGGATTTGCTATTACAAAATTTTGGCCTGGGACTCTTCGTCTCTACCACTTTTCTGGGTTTCACGCATGTTCTAATTGGCATACTTCAGTGCTCTCGTACTTCTTCGATCTTCTATTTACTAATACCAATGTAAAATGTTCCAGCAAAATCGTTCTTCTTGTTTCTAGAGATGCAATTATTAATTTTTAATGCTAATTAGTACAAAAGAAAGTTCACTACTTCAATTGGTATGTTACAGTCATGGAATAATGTATCAAGAACATAACCACACACGCATGTTGCAATAAAAAGTAATCTTTAACAACACATTTCCTGATAACTAGTAGATCATGATTTTGGAACAATGGGGCTTCTTTGAAACCAATTCGTACTTACGAAAAATGTCTTCTGCCTTTCTATTTTCCTAATTCACGTGTTTCCAACCACCGCTTCCCCTTTCCTTAAATTGACCCTCTATTGTTCCCTGTCCCACAACTGCCACCCAGAGTTTCGCCATATAGAAATTGACGGGAGGACCCCGCTGGCTGCATCAACATTGCACCTCTACTTTTCCAAGACCTCCAAACAGCATTTGTAGCTCTGCTATATACAAATTGACAGATATAGAAATTTTCAACCGTTCTTAGATCATGCCCTTTTCCGTATTACAGTCGACCTATCATGCCCTTTTCATGATCTCTTCCGTTTTACACATTTTGCACTCAAAAATTTCGAAACATGAAATTTTACCCTTTTCCATATTACAGTCCACCTATCATGCCCTTTTCCGTGATGGAATTTTTTTGCACTGAAAACTTTCGAGAAATACAATTTAACCATCGCTTCCTCGCATATTTACTGGAACTATTGTCAACCCGTTTTGAAGCCCATCTGTCTGTTTTCCATACTTCGCCATTTGTTCAAATTTCTTTAGGGAATCGTCCATTTGCTGGGTTCAATAAATATTCAGTTCGTAGTCGTTGTTTCTTGTGCCGGCGTCCTTTTGGAATTAACAGTTGGAAATTATATATAAGATCTTATTGCTACACATGTAATTAGCAATTTCCCTATTCCATACTTAGCCATTTTGCAAAAATTCCGCAAATATACAAACCAGTTGCTGAACTCCCCCTTCATGATCTCTTCCTAACTATCCCCGTAACCCTTTTTTGAATCATGTCCAACCGCTTTTCATAACTTGCCATTCTTTCCTTGCTCTTCGCTATCTCCCTCACCTTCGCACTTCTCTACAATAAAAGAAAATATAAAGTTA